>CAUYQV010024433.1:0-13769 GCA_963574575.1 Galagoides demidoff | reverse complement strand
AGACTTTACCTCTTTCATGTTTACATGGATGGAGCTGGAACATATTCTTCTTAGCAAAGTATCTCAAGAATAGAAGAAAAAGTATCCAATGTACTCAGCCCTACTATGAAACCAATTTATAAACACCCACACTTCCATATGAATGCTATTATCCAACTACAGCCCAAGATGAAGGGGAAAGAGAAGGGGGAGAGATGGGGAGGGAGGAGTATGGATGGAGGGAGAGTAATTGCTGGGGCCACACCTATGGTGCATTTTACAAGGGTACATGTTGAATCCACTAAGTGTAGAATACAAATGTCTTAACGCAATAACTAAGAAAATGCGGTGATGGCTATGTTAACCAATTTCATGAAAGTATTTCAAATTGTATATAAAACCAGCACATTGTACCGCATAATTGCATTAATGTACACAGCTATGATTTAATAAAAATTAAAATAAAATAAAACAAACAAAAATAAGACACTACATTAAATGTGGATTTTAGATAAACAACAAATAATTTTTTAGTATAAAAAATGGGCTAAGTAACAGCAACAACTAAAGAAATGACCTCGTCCTTTCCTCCAGCAACTCTTGGTAGTTGAGTGTAAGCCTTGATATGAAACAGGCAGGTTTTTAGTCAAAGAAATGAAACTCTATTAAATCTTATGGATTTTATCCAAAGTTGAGCTTGAATGATGCCTTAGTTTGTCTTTTAGATAGCATTATTTTGTAACCCCCTTTGGAAGAAACTAGGTACATAATATTTTTTATTTTCTTAGATTTTTTCCTACTAATTAAGAAGGAATAAAAAGAAGTTTGATTTTTCTTGAGGAAGGATGAGAAATGGGACGTAAGCACAGTAAGAGCAGATAGGGTATCTTTAATAGAGGCAAATATTCCTAGTTCCGGGTTTAGAATCTATTTGGTGGCCTCAACTTCACCACAGGTTCATGTGGTTGATGACATTTACACAAGGCAGCCAGTGAGTTATTTAGTTCTAAGGGTGCAAGTTGGTGCTTTAATTCTTTCGCAGAAGTTCCAGAGTAGATCACAGTCAAGGTGTAAATGATTGAGGATTCTATTCTAGTAAAATGATTGTGGTCTACTTTCTCTATGCTGTATTAAGTCTGCCTCTGACTTTTACCTGATTCAGAATCATCTGGGGATCTTGGGAAAATGCAGCGTTTAATTGAGTAAGGCTGGGTGGGGGCCTGAGATTCTAACAAGCGTTCCTAACAAGTTCCAAGCTGATGTTGATGCTGCTGGCCTACAGACCACACCTTGAGTAGCAAGGCTATAGAATCTTCATTTAAGCCATGTGTTAGAATTAGCCAGAGAAACAGAATGAGTGGGATAAAGATAGATAGTTTTAAGGATTTGGCTCATGTGATTGCAAGGACTGGCAAGTCCAAAGTCTGTAGGGCAGGCTAAAACTCAGGGAGGGGTTAATGTTGCAGGCTCAAGACAGAATTTCTTCCTCTCTGGAAAAAGTCTGTGTGCTCCTAAGATCTTTCAACTAATTGGATGAAGCCCACTTACATTATCAAAGGTAATCTCCTTTACTTAAAGTCAGCTGATTGTAAATATTAATCACATCTACAAAATACCTTCACTGCAACACCTAGATTAGCAGTTGACTAAATAACTGGGTATTATAGCCTAGCCTAGTTCACACATAAAACTAACCATGACACCATGAAACTTTTTTTCAGTGACAGTTTCCACTCATGCCCAGTAATCAAAATAGATAAAAGCAAAACTTCTCTGGTTAAACTAGGATCAGAGATCTGGAGTCTGGCCTTTCTCTCCTTTGACCTCTCACCCCTTCCCCACTCCTCCATTTCCCCTCTGCAGAAGCTCTAAGGAACACAGTTTCAAGATCACTGCCTTCCACTTCTTCATCTGCTAAATGCAGATGAGTCATAGCACCTGACTCGGGATTAAACCTGGTCATCTGAGTAAAGCCATGGCACATGACACCCGACACGGTGTAGCTGTTTTATATATGCTAGCTGCTTTCATTAATTATTGTTATCAGTCAGAACTCTTCTGAAAAATACACTTTTTCTCAAAGAAAGAGAAACTCAAAATATTTCCGTGTAAGGCTGAAGCTTTGAAAACACACAAATGCAGGTGGTAGACAAGCTTCGCTTTCTTTGAAGGCAGCTGGAATTTGTGCTGTGTGGGGAAAGAGCAGCTTACAGCTCACTGCTCCTCAGCTGTACGGACTCAGCAGCAGGGAAAGCAGTGAAAATCTCTGCCCTGTTGGAAAATGAGAAGATATAACTTAAAGACACCAGGAATGGTTCCTTCAGGTGTGAAGCTGCTTCCTGATGACAGCCTTATCTTACATGAAGTGCTTCAGAAGGCTTCCCTTCATGGCGGTTGTCACTTCTCATCTATAATTAATATTAATTAGTTCTGGCAAAAAAGGGTGGGGCTCAGGGGAGCATGGAGGCAGGGCACAGTGTGCGTTAGGAGTGACAACTCCAGCACTTTGGTTTTAGATAGACATGAGTTCAAGTTCAGACTCCAAGAGTTACTGTGTGACCTTGGGCAAGTAAAGGAATCTCTCTAAGGCTCAGTTTCCTTGTCTGTAAAATGTGGTAATACCTCACCGGGTTGTTCTGAGGATTAAGTAAAATGAAGTACGTAAGCCAGGTGTCCTCAAACTACGGCCTACAGGCCACATGCGGCCCACCGAGGACATTTATCTGGCCCGCTGGGTGTTTTTGCCTCCACTGCCCGTCCTGCTTAGCAGCTGACTTGTCCCAGGCCCGCAGTCTGGCCCTTCTGGGGACAGTGAACTGGCCCCCTATTTAAAAAGTTTGAGGACCCCTGACGTAAGATATAGCAGGTAAGATACTGTAAGATACTGCTAGTGGGTCAGGAAAAGGGAAATGGGACAAAGCCGGGCTCTCCCAGCAGTCATCAGGCTTGGGCAGCCCAGAGGACAGCATGAGGTGAGTCACAGGCAATCCTGTGTGAACCATGCTGGGGCATGTCAGGGTGAACCCTCCTGCTGCTGTGATATTCTGGGCAAACAGCCTCTCTAAGCCACAGTTCTGCACGAAATGGTCATGGTACCTACTCTATAGGGGTTTATCCTTAATAAACTTTTCATTTTGGAGTAATTTTAGATTTATAGAGAAGTTGCAAAAGTTGTATAGTGTTTTCTTGTATACCCCTTGCCCAATGTTTTTCCATTGTTAACATTTTACCTTGATGCGGTATATTTGTAAAAATTAAGAAACTGACATAGGCACTGTAGACTAAAGAAAAAAGAAGTTGAGCTTTTAAAGAATTAAAGTTAGTTTTGTTCAGAATCTTACTGAGGACTATAGACTGAGTTCTATGGCCTGGGAGCAGCCTGGCAGACAGGTTCTGTTGGATTGCCTGAGACAGTACAGTTTACAGTTTATATGCCAAAGTGAATTATAGATATGAAAAAAACAAGACAAAACATGGTAACAATTTAACAAAACCAGGACATGTATTTATATGTTTGTTCATTAATTAGAGTCTATTTCATGAAAAGCAATTTTTGACTAGAGCAGATTGCAAATGTCTTTAGAGAAGAATTCAGAAAAATAACTGTGAGCTGGGTAAGGTGGCTCACACCTGTAATCTTAGCACTCTGGGAGGCCTAGGTGGGTGGATCACCTGAGCTCAGGAGTATGAGACCAGCTTAAGCAAGACTGAGATCTCATTTCTAAAAATATCTGGGCACTATACTATGATGGGTGCCTATGGTCCCAGCCACTGGGGAGGCAAGAGGATCACTTGAGCCCAAGAGTTTGAGGTTGCTGTGAGGGCAATGACACTATAGCCCTTAGAAGAGCTGTGACAAACTCTGATAAAAGTTTCCAATTGACAAGAAAGTTTATTTGACTGATTGACTTATAATTTGATTATTTTTATTATATGTAGGATTTAAGATTACAATCAGAATCATGACTGACAGCTTCATGTCAGGACCATCACACTTTTATAAGTTTCACATAATCTTCAGAATACTTATATTCATAACATTAATAACATCTCCAGATGAATATAACTCTGGACAAAGAATTTAAGTAACAATCAAAATTTTGACTGATTTTTATGAACTAATACAATTTTTGGAACATATATGTCAATAACATGCTCATAAATGTATCTGAAAGAAGATCTAGTATCATTTACCATTTGACAGTGCCTCCCACACAACTTACCAAATAAGTCTAATCATTTAATCCAAAAAGACTTAGTTTAGGATTAAATTTTTAATCCTGGGGAAACTTGCCAAGGATGTCAAAATGTTTAAAACATTGTATCTAAACAGAATCACAGGTCATTATAAAATAATAGTTATTCATTTAACCAGAATGATAATTCAAAGATTTCAAAAGCAATAAAGAGTGTTATATGTGTGTATTAGAAAAACCTTAACCCCTTTTTAAAAAATTTTTTATGGCTTGGTGCCTGTGGCTCAAGTGGCTAAGGCACCAGCCACATACATGTAAAGTGGTAGGTTCGAATCCAGCCTGAGCCTGCCCAAAACAACAATGACAGCTACAACCAAAAATTAGCCGGGCCTTGTGGTGGGTAGTGGTGGGTGCCTGTGGTCCCAGCTACTTGGGAGGCTGAGGCAGGAGATTCACTTGAGCCCAGGAGTTGGAGGTTGCTGTGAACTGTGATGCCAAGGCACTCTACCCAGGGCAACAGTTTGGGGCTCTGTCTCAAAAAAAAAAAAATTAGTTATTTTTAATTTTTATTTTTTAGTTATTAGTTATTTTTTATTTTTATTTTTAATTTTTATTTTTTTTGAGACAGAGCCTCAAGCTGTTGCCCTGGGTAGAGTGCCTTGACATCACAGTTCACAGCAAACTCCAACTCCTGGGCTCAAGTGAATCTCCTGCCTCAGCCTCCCAAGTAGCTGGGACCACAGGCACCCACCACAACCCACCACAACACCCGGCTATTTTTCAGTTGTAGTTGTCATTGTTGTTTGGCGGGCCTGGGTTGGACATTTGAACCCACCAGCTCTGGAGTATGTGGCTGGTGCCTTAGCTGCTTGAGCTACAGGCGCTGAGCCTTTAACCCCTTTAAAATTCAGTTTTTCTGAGTGATCCAAAAACTAATAAAGATAACAAAGGAATTATCATGATAAAATGTAAATTTTTTGTGGTTTTTCTTTTTTTTTAGGCTTGTTGCCAAAATGGTAAAGGAAACCCCCTGTTGTGTAACTGCATCTCCTTAAGGGAAGCCAGTTTAGATAAGCTGGAGGTCAAACCTCTGAAAGGGGACTTGAATGAATCTGACACAAGAAAAGTGTGTCTGAGGTTATAGGTGTACGCTATGGTATGAAGCTATGCAAATAAAAAACTGCTTTGAGCAGGGAAATACATGGTTCTTAGTAACAGCATGAGAAGTTTCCTAGTTACATCGGAGAATTCAGACATATTAAGGAAAACCAATGTACAGACTCAAGTTACACTTGAGGAAACTCCTGCTTTTCTAGACCTTCAAGACAAACATTTCAGCCTCAGGCCATGACAGTAGAGTTAGAATGGAGAAAAAAGTTATAGGAGCTGACAAAAAGGTTGAGAGGAAGAACCATCATCCCAGCCAAAAAACAGATTTATCTTTTCAAGGGGAGAAAGAACAGAAGGCGATGACGTCTGACCTGTGAGTCACAAGTAGTGAGATGCAACAGAAGTTGAATTTCTGAGATATAAATATGAGACATTTAAAAAAGAAACAGATTACAGAATTAAAAATCAAAACCTCTTACAATTTTATTAAGAGTAAATCAGTACTATTTTTTTTTTTAAACTGAGTCTCACTGTGTCACCCTTGGTAGAGTGCCATGGCTTTAGCAACCTCAAACTCCTGGAATCAAGAGATCCTCTTGCCTCAGCCTCCAGAGTAGCTGGGACTATTGATGTGAGCCACCACACCTGGCTAATTTTTCTGTTTTTAGTAGAGACGGGGATGGCCAGGGTAGGTGGGGGTTTGTCTCATACTTGCTCAGGCTGGTCTTGAACTCCTGAGCTCAAAGGATCCACCTGCCTTGGCTTCCCAGAGTGCTGAGATTACAGGCTGGAGCTGCTGCACCTGGCCTGGCAAATCAGTACTTTAAGAAAACATTGTTCTAACATAGGGGACCACAATTTTTAGTCTTGCATCAGTGTGTTTTTTAATGTCAAAGCTCTATTTTCAGGAAGGCTTATAAATAATTTTCTTTTAATTATAGCCAACTTAATCACATATAATTCCATTTATAAATCTTATCAAAAGGAAAAGAATTCCTTTTCATGAATCTTATCACATGTGTAGACCGTTTATGGCATTTCCTGCTCTGTACTATACATCCTCTTCCCTAAATGACTGATCATTTCACTTTCGGACAAAAATTTACCATACAAGGTATTTTTTTCATACAAAATTATTCTCTTTTCTTTCTTTCTTTCTTTCTTTCTTTTTTTTTTTTTTTTTTTTTTTGAGACAGTCTCACTTTGTCGCCTTGGGTAGAGTGCCATGGCATTATAGCTCACAGCTTACAGCAACCTCAAACTCTTGGGCTCAAGTGATTCTCTTGCCTTAGCCTCCCAGGTAAATGGGACTATAGGCACCTGACACAATGCCCAGCTATTATTTTGGTTGTAGTTGTCATTGTTGTTTGGCAGGCCGGGGCTGGATTTGAACCTGCCAGCTCCAGTGTATGTGGCTGGCACCGTAGCCACTGAGCTATAAGTGCTGAGCCTCTCTTTTCTTTTTTACCTTCCTTACCAAAAATATTTCCTTGTGTCTATACTTTCTTCACATCTCTCTCTCCTACTTACTGGTTCATTTCTACCTTGTTTTTATTTCCTTCCTTTAAATAACCTCCAAATTAGACAAAATCATTCATTCTTAATAAAGAACACATTGTTGTGTCTTATAATTTTTTCTCATTAAAATATATCTTTGGGGCATAGCTTATATATAAAATTATACATATGAGTTAGAATTTTTAAGTCTAGGTGACTTTAAATTTTAATAAAGTCTTAGAAAGCAAAAAATCTTGAATTGTCTATTGCCTATCAGTATTTTATAGATGAGAACCATTTTATAATTTTTAGAAACATGTTTCTTGCAACATACTTTTTTCTTAACTAAAAATGACCCAGACATTTAATGAGTATCTGTTATTAAAAAATTAACTTTAAGAATTCTGATTTCATCAAAATTTCATTTTAAGCATTTTTCCCCCTTACAGTTACTTAATTTATTTATAACATTTTACTAAGATTTCTTTGAAACTGAACTATTAGGCGAAGCTAGTCAACATTTTAAGTTACTTCTGTGTTAACCATTTTTATGCCTCTGAATAGGTGCTCACCTACACAGGAACCTTAAAGTTAAATACATGAGTATTTTACTGATAACTCAGAAAATTTTGCTGTTTTCATTAAGCCAACAATATTAAATTTTATTTAATTAAATATTAATAAAATATTTAATTTTAAATATCAAATTAATTTAATATTTCATAATAACAAACAATATTAAATTATAAAAAATAATACAAAGATCACTCTGTTTTAGGCTGCATTTATAGTTTTATAATTTGGTTCAGAGCCTCAAGCTGTCCCCTTGGGGAGAGTGCTGTGACATCACAACTCACAGCAACCTCCAATTCCTGGGCTCAAGCAAGTCTCCTGCCTCCGTCTCCCAATAGGTGGGACTACAGGGGCCCACCACAATGCCCGGCTATTTTTTGGTTGCAGCCATCATTGTTCTTTGGCAGGCCCAGGCTGGATTCGAACCTGCCACCTTAGGTGTATGTGGCTGGTGTGTTAGCCACTTGAGCCATAGGCACCGAGCCTAGTTTTATAATTTGTATGTCAAACTCTGACACCTTAAAATATCTATCAGGGACAAATATAAAACTGACAAGTAAGACTGGGCAAAACTGCATGCTGACAATTCTGAAGACATTTCTATTTTCACTTTACCAATAATTTTAAAGCTTCCTTATTTATTAAAGATTCCCTTAAGTCATGTATACTTGGACAATATTAGGGGTTATTAATTTATAAGTACTCATTTATTTCAACTTGGTACCATGTAAACAACATACAACATAATACATGTATATAAACATATCTAAACACATGTACAGGCTGAGCACAGTGGCTCACACCTGTAATCCCAGTATTCAGAGAGGCCAACGCAGGAGGATCCCTTGAGGCTTGAAGTTTAAGACCAGCTGGAGCAACATAGTAGGACCTGACAGCTACAAATTAGCTGGGCATGGTGGCATGCACCAGTAGTCTCAACTACTCAGGACCCTGAGGTGGAGGATCACTGAGCCCAGAGGTTCAAGGCTGTGATGGCACCACTGCCCTCCAGCCTGGGTAACAGAGTGAGGCCCTGTCTCAAAAAGAACAAAACCATACAAAGATCTTACAGCTTTCATTTTAGAATTTTAGTAATGAGACTGTAATACAAACTTGCCCTTTTATGGTTAGCCCTGACGCTGTGCTTCATGCCCGTAATCCTAGCACTCTGGGAGGTCAAGGTGGGTGGATTGCCTGAGCTCACGAATTCAATACCAGCCTGAGCCAGAGGGAGACCCCATCTCTTAAAAAAAAAAAAATAGCTGGGCGTTGTGGTGGCACCTGTAGTCTCAGCTACTGGGAGGCTGAAGCAAGAGAATCTCTTAAGCCTAAGAGTTGGAGGTTGCTATGAGCTGTGACGCCACCGCACTGTACCCAGGGTGACAACTTGAAAGTCTGTCTCAAAAAAAAAAGACAAAAAACCCACTTCTCTTTCTTTTCTGGTAGAGGAGCTGAGCGGTGGGAGCGCCAGGCTGCGCCCGCAGCTGTGCAGAGCCAGGCAGTCCACGGGTCTCAGGTCCACGGAACTGGCCGGGCAGGCTGCAGTGTAAGATACCACAGCCCGTTCTGCTTCTGGGCGTCCGGGCGAGTGTGAAGGGCAGTGGTCGTGTGGCCCAGGTTTGTGCTACTGTCGGTCCATCTCCAAAGCCCTGGCAGCCTATTACCAGGAATAAGTAGGCGAGGCTTCCAAGGAGATTCAAGGCAGCCCCACCCGGCCTGACCCGAGCCTGCTGGTAGCTGACCTTGTAGCTGCGGGTCCAAAAAAATCTGGAGTCCTCAAAGCCCGAGTTTCCTCCCCAAAATCTTACCCATAAGCCCATCACAAGGATCGGAGTTCCTCTGTATAATAAACAGTGGTTGCAGGATTTTTTTTTTTTTTTTTTGAGACGGAGCCTCAAGCTATCCCCCTCACAGTTCACAGCAACCTCCAACTCCTGGGCTCAAGCGAGTCTCCTGCCTCAGCCTCCCAAGTAGCTGAGACTACAGGCACCCGCCACAACACCCGGCCATTTTTTGGTTGCAGCCATCATTGTTGTTTGGTGGGCTGGGGCTGGGGATTCGAACCCGCCACCTTAGGTGTATGTGGCTGGCGCCTTAGCCTCTTGAGCCACAGGCGTCGAGCCGGTTGCAGGATTTTAAGGCAAAAAATAAATATATGTAAAAAGAAAAACCTCTTTTATCCTTTTTTTTCCTTTGAGTGTTAAACGAGTTTAAGGTTCAACTTTAAATGTTTACATTTTAGCTGGAACTGGCTGAATGGTGTAAGAAAACCAAAAACCAAGTAGTCTGGAATTAGTAATACCATAAACAATGACTTTTATCTCAACACTAGTAGAAATGTCAATAGATTCAAAAGAAGCAGGAAAAAAATGGTGAGATAGACAAAGAACTTCAAAGACTCTGTGTTAACTCTACAGTTGCAGGCTGACCGCTTGAGCTCTGAGTTTTCCTTATGTAATTTGCCTATAAGTTTAAAACATGCACAAGAACAAGTAGCCAACTGCAGTCCTAGAAAATCTGACATGCCTTGGGGTTTGGCAGTCCCATTTTTGGCTACTTCAGTGTCAATCTTCCTTCGCAAACCTCCCATTAGGGAGATACCTGCCAAGTAGGGTTCCTATTGAGTCCAAGGCCAGGGTGCTGACTGGTGGTTGTCCAGGCCTGGTTGTTTCAGTCTTAGATGATTTGTGTCCCGTGTGAGCCAAACTCAAAGGGAAACATCAGCTAGGCCAGTCAGTCAGCGAGTCCCACACAGCCATCCTTTCTAAGATCTCAGTAAAACTTAGAACTGTCAAACAAGGGGGAGGTCTGAGACTCAAGAGAGACTGGGCTTGTCGTCTGCACTCAGAAAGCACCCAGTGAGGAGAGGCTCAAAGGGCCCATGCTGGCACCACCGTGCTGAGTCCCCCACAGTTTCCGGGCAGCTCTGGGCAGTCTTCTCTGAGTCCCTTCCTGGTCACCATGATTGTCAACTAAAGGAAAAACAAGCTATTAAGGGATTAGTGCTAGTTTTATTCAGAAATCTTACTAAGGGGTAGCGACCAAGGCCCACTGCCAGTTCCATCTGATTGCTCCCCACAGCCCTCAGTCCAAAGTTCATGTTCAGGTGGGGAAGATTCAGTCCAGGCAAAACCACATTAAAGTTTGGGTGTAAGAGTACATGTCAGTATAGATTACTAAAGTACATTTGGTTATAGACTATAGAAACACAATCATTAACCCCATCAGATATTTTGTGCAGAAAAAGGTAAAAACCAGGATTACTGGGTGGTGCCTCTGGCTCAGTGGGTAGGGCACCAGCTCCATATACCAAAGGTGGTGGGTTCAAAGCCAGCCCCCGCCAAATTGCAACAGAAAAATAGCCGGGCGTTGTGGTGGGTGCAAGTAGTCCCAGCTACTGGGGAGGCTGAGGCAAGGGAATCGCATAAGCCCAGGAGTTGGAGGTTGCTGTGAGCTGTGTGATGCCACGGCACTCTACCGAGGGCGATAAAGTGAAACTCTGTCTCTACAAAAAACCAAAAACAAACAAACAAGAAAAACTAGGATCACTTATCTTTTAAGAAATGTAGTGACTCAGGCAAGAGGTGCCGAGAGCCGCACCCTCTATTCTGTTTTGTTCTCAGGGTTTTCTTCTGGAGACCTGCAGAGTGGGGGTTCCAGCAGAAGCGAGCACACACGCTTCTTGTGTTCCTGACCTTGTCTCATGGCACCTTATTACTAACAGGCTCCATTTGGATGGCCCCAGTCTTTCTACTGATGTCTTCTCTTGACTCCTTGATCCAGTCCAAGTTTTCTTGTCTCTCCAGCATCTTCCGGTCTGGGACAGTTTCACAGTCTTATTTCCATGACCTTGACAGTCTTGAGGAATACGGCCTGTGGATGTTCCCCAGTCTCGGTTTACCGGCATTTCATCCAGGTTGATACAAAAGATGTAAAGCTCCCTGATTTCAGGGGCAGGCTGGGTTTACTTCATGGGGTCTTCATGGCATATGGAGACTATGTGATGTACTCAAGAGCCTGTTGATAGGTCCTTTTATCATCAATGTCCATTTTTAACACAGGGGGAGGCCGAGTCACAACTGAATCAATGTCCATTTTTAACACAGGGAGAGGCTGAGTCATAACTGAGAGCAAGTTCTGCAGCCAGCAGCCGGGGTCCAGCCACTGTGCTGGACACACTTTTAGCCTCTCAATTTTCCTCATAGACAGGGAAGGATAGTGTAATAGCACCTTCTTCATATTGTTACAAGAATTAAACTGATGCACCTACTTATCATAGTCTGGACACCTAGCAAACTCCCTTTACTTTTTGCCCTTAGTATTATTGGTAATAATCGTGTGACACTATCTCTCCCCTGTTCATCTTCTGGCAACTTTGAATCTCCTTGTAGCTGTTTATCTACAGTGGTGATGCCTGTATGGGGCACTACATGCCTTGGGAAAGACCCTGGCAGAGCTCAGACGCTCACGGAAAACACCCTCATGAGGCTTCCTGCAGAGTCCTTTGCTGCCCTGGCAGCCCCAGTCTGGGCACAACATGGTGAAGAGGTGGAGACAGAACCTGCTGAGGCCTTGTAGGGAGGGTCCTGACTCACAGGCAGAAGGAGCAGGGGGCATGGCAGCAGTGAAGGAGGAGCAGGGCTCCTAGCGAAGGGCCCAGAACCAGGGCTCCACGGGCCACCTGGGCATCTTACGATGACCATTCTCGTCAGGTTTCACATGGGGATCCCTTGCTCAGCACACATGGAATGCAACTCACAGCTTAAGCATGCTGTAGCTGAACTCCAATCCTGGCACAGTGTTCTAAAATTATGTGATTAAAGATCCCACTAGAATGAAAAGTCTGAGTATCTGATTTACCAAAGTAGATTAAAAGAGATATTTAAAAAGGGAAAAAGCAGAGAGAGAGTGAGACAATGAATCTGGAAAGAAAAAGAAAACTGAAACCGACCACCTCCCTCTTCCCACTTCTCTGTGTCTCCTTCCTAGGTGACATTTTTTTCTAGTTTTATTTGCCTGATTTACATAATAATCCCCCTGGGGCAAGAAGGATGTCACTTTGATTTCAGGGCAGCTCCCACAGTGCCAGCAATTCTTTGGATGTTAAAAATGGAAATAGCAGGCTGGGTGTGGCTCACGCTTATAATCCCAGAACTCAGGTAGGCTGAGGCAGGTAGATCACTTGAGCCCAGGAGTTTGAGGTTGGAGTGAGCTGCAATTGTTCTCTAGCCAGGCTGACAGAGTGATACTGTCTCCAAAATACGTACACAAATAAATAAAAATAGCGATAACAATCTCCTTATACTTGGTTACACCGTGGGATCTTCTTTGCCTCTAATACTTTACCTATTTATGAATATTAGTTGGAAATTTTTAATTTTCCCAGATATCTCTTGGGTGGTAGGTATTATTTATTCATTTGTTTAACTAATACAAGGGCCTACCATGCATGAGGCATTTCCTAGACACTCAGGATACCTCAGGGAACAGACAGACCAAGAGGCTGTCACGAGCTCAGTCTTAGTGGGGAGCAGGCCTGCTCATGAGCTGACTGGCAACCATGATGTCTGCACACAGGATGTGCACTGGGAGCAGAGAGCAAGGAGAGGGACCTGGGGGTGCATGGAGGGTGCTTGACTCACCCCAGATGCAATTGGGAGGCTACAGTAGAAGGAAGATGCTCCCCCTTCCCTACCTTACTTTATTCATTGTCTTAAGTTTTGCCTACCTGTTTTTTTCTTTTTTTATTTTTTATTTCAGATTAATATGAGAGTACAAATGATTAGGTTAAATGTTTGCATTTGTTAGGTAAGATCCCTGTTGTAGTTGTGTCCTGCACCCAGGAGGTATGCCACATACCCTTACGCTCCTTCCATCTCTCTCCCCCTCCAGATCCCCCACTTCTCCCAACTTGAATAAAATTGAGTTTTTCCCTTATGTGGGTGGGTATTAGATCATCTACTGGTTTCATATTAGTATTGAGCACATTGGATACTTGCTTTTCCATTCTTATACTTGTGATACTTATACCAGCAAGGATGTGTTTCAGTTCCTTCTAGGGTAATACAAAAGATGTAAAGTCTCCACCATTTTTATGGCTGAATAGTGCATATACTGAGAGAACCAGGCTAACGCCATTTTGGGCCCCAGCTGCCACCTTAGGCAACAACTGCCATTTTAGGCAATAAGTCCCTGGCTGCCACCTCAGGCAACACTGCCATTTTAGGCAATAAGTTTCAGTTTCCTTGAAATTCAGGTATTCCCCTTAATCACGCGGCCTGGCTATCCAATCAGACTGTACCATCTAGTCAGGCCACTAAATAGTCACTGGGCAATCCCCCATCCCTCAGCCCATACCAGTCCAAATCCTACCCATACCATAGAAACCCCTAACCACCAATCAAAAGTGTACTC
>CAUYQV010024426.1:0-18021 GCA_963574575.1 Galagoides demidoff | reverse complement strand
GTGGTCCCAGCTACTTGGGAGGTGGAGGCAGGAGACTCGCTTGAGCCCAGGAGTTGGAGGTTGCTATGAGCTGTGATGCCATGGCACTCTACCCAGGGGGATAGCTTGAGGCTCTGTCTCAAAAAAAAAAAAAAAAAAGAGAAGAAGTGTAAATTATTCTGGCTAAGTGTTATTCATGACTACTGTGAATGATTCTTCACAGGATAATGCCTACCTTTACTGTTAAATAATGATTTCTCTTCTTTTTAAAAAAACTACCCAAAATTATACCAGTAAGTGAATAAAGAACTAAGAGTGATGAATCTAAATATTACAGAACTGCTACTTAGAGCTTCTGAGTAACCTGAATAAACCAGTGCTAATATAATTAAGTTCATATAATTCTAGCTGCCAAAGTAATTTTGATCTTTTAAATTATCCTGTGCTCTTACAAGTAAATTTATGGTTTCTTCTGTTTTATCATGACTTTGTTTTTAAAATAATAAAATATTTAACTTTCTGATTTTATGTATTCAGACAGGAGGCTATCTAAAAGCTCTTCTAAAAAAAAAGCTCTTCTAGTTCTTTGATTTTAACTTTTTTTTTTTCTTTATGTTTTGCTTTGGGTTAGAAGGGTGGTTAATACCACTTAAGGGGTTTTTTATTCCTTGTCTGGATATTGATGGTAAAGGTATACAATATCAGTAATAACTCATATCTGGAGAATTCACAGTAATGATATTAACTATCATCTTTTAGGAGCCTGTGCACTTAATATATTATGCTTAATCCGTGTAACAATTCACTGTGATAAGTGGCAGGTTACCAGAGATTAATTAATGTGTTTATACATGTAGCTAATTGGTGGTTTGAATTATTTAAACTCAGCAGTGAATTTGAAATGTAAAAATCCTGTGAATTTTGAAGTGTGCCCTTTAGGTTCTGATATGATTGTGACATAATGAAATGAAATGAAATGAGCAAATATTCACTATTTACATTATATGATTGACTTATTTTAGTAATCTAGAGTAAAAACTTTGCTTTTGAATTATGTTATAGTATTACATAGTATATAATTAGAAAATATAAATACTTTTGAATTTTTCTTTTCCTTTATTCACTTCTAGATATTCAAGAATTTTATGAAGTGACCTTACTGGATAATCCAAAATGTATAGATCGTTCAAAGCAATCTGAACCAATTCAGTCTGTGAATACTTGGGAAATTTCCAGCCTTCCAAGCACTACTGTGACTTCAGAAACACTGCCAAGCAGCCTTAGCCCTAGCGTAGAGGTAAGATAAAATTATTTTTCTGAAGCTGTTTTTCAGTGGTCAATTTATTTGGGCTACTAAGTTTTTTCATTTTATTAAACTGATGCTTTATTGGCTGTGCATGGTGGCTTATACCTGTAATCCTAGCACTATAGAAATCCAAGGTGGGAGGATCACCTGAGGCCAGGAGTTTGAGACCAGCCTAACTAAGCATGTAGGCAGACCCCATCTGAAAATAAAAAAATAAGTTAGGTGTGGTGCTGTACTTTCATTAGTCCAGCTGCTCCAGAGGGTAAAGCAAGAGGATTGTTGAAGCCCAAGAGTTTGAGGTTACAGTGAGCTATGATGATGGCCCTGCACTCTAACCTGAGCAACAGAGCAAGAAAGACCCTGTCTCAAAAAATAAAATAGTAATATTTTACAAAAATAGATATTTTTGGGAAATATCATTTATAATGTGATAAAGAGAGTGGGGTTAAAAATATATTTGAAAAGAAAAGCTCAGAATCTCTGTTACCCTTGTCTTAGAATGTGAATGGTTTGAAATACTTCTTTTAGGCTATTAAAAAGTACTTTGTATGATAGACCTCAATAAAGCTCCATGTATGTGATAATTAAAATTGAAATTGTTTTTTGAAAAGATGATTTTTCCCTGGTATTCTTTCCTATAAATAGAATATTTTTTTGTGGTTCTGGGTTGTTGGTTGGTTGTTCCAAGGATTCCCTATTTATTGGCTTGAAAGATTGCATTAAAATTTACTAGAGACTAATCAGTAAACCTGAAGGTCAACATTGCTTTCTACATTTTTCTGTAGTTAAAACTATTTCTTTCTATATTGAGTATTTATAACTAACTTAGTAATATTCTTTTTTGTTGTATTATACTATTGCCAATAGAGTTGGATGTGCATATAACAGATATATGAAGTGTTTTGTAATGAGGATTCTACCTAAATCATTCAAAAATGGTTGTCTGAATTTGAAACTAGGCCCTTCTTTTTAGTATTAGTGCCTGGGAAATTGAAACAACTTCTCTTTGGTGAGTTATAAATCAGGGGAAAATGGTGATGGGCAGCAACTAAGTAGCACTTTGATAATAGTTTCTCAATTTTCTTATTCATATTAAGTAACATAGAACTATAGAATTTTAGAGTAGGAAGAATCAGAACATATTTAATTCTCCCCCACCGCCTTTCATTTTTTAAAAAATGAGGAAATTGAGCTCTGGAAGAAAATGACTTCACCTGGCTCAGCACCTGTGGTTCAAGCGGCGAAGGCACCAACCACATACACCTGAGCTGATGGGTTTGAATCCAGCCTGGGCCTGCCAAACAACGATGACCACAACCAAAAAATAGTGGGGCATTGTGGTAGGTGCCTGTAGTCCCAGCTACTTGGGAGGCGGAGGCAGGAGAATCACATGAGCCCAGGAGTTGGAGATTGCTATGAGCTGTGATGCTATCGCACTCTACCCAGGGCGACAGCTTGAGGCTCTGTCTCAAAAAAAAAAAAAAAAAATAGAAAAGAAAATGACTTGACCTAGTTTATTCAGTTAGTTTGGGCAATTCTACCTTTGGATTTTCTCTATGCACCCAATTCACAGTCCTCTTTATTAATATTGGTTTGACCTTATATGTTTTTCTTTGATTAGTGAGTCGAGTGTTTGTTGTATATGTGCCCTTATTTTCTTTACTCTTACATTTTTTCATCACTTTCTCTAGGATAATTTCCTTTTCTACCTTTTTCTTCAGTTGATGTATCACTTGCCCTCAGGATAGTTAATTTCCATGTTCATTTGAATGAATTTTAAAAATGTCTGTAATTAGTTATTGCTATGGTTTGAATGAGTTCCCTCTAAAATTCAGGTGTTGTCAATGTGATAATGTTAAGAGGTGGGGCCTTTAAAAACTGATTAGGCCATGAAGGCTTCTCCTTCCTTAATGGAATTAAGGTGCTTATAAGAGGGGTTTCAGGCAGAGTTTAGCATTTTAGCTTTCCTTTCTGCCTCTGTCGTGTGAGGACATATAGTTTGATTCCATATTCTGGCTGCTGTGAGTAGTGCTACAAATAAACATGGGAGTACAGGTTTCTTTTCAATATATCGATTTCTTTTCTTTCACATATGGACCCAATAGTGGAATTGCTATTTGTTAGTTTTTTGAGAAATCCTCATACTGTTCTCTATAAGAGCTGGGCTAATTTAAATTCCCAGCATGGGAAAGTTACCCTCACCAGCATTGGTTATTACCTGTCTTTTTGGTAACTGGAGTGAAATGAGATATTGTAGTTTAGTTTGCATTTCTCTAATGATTAGTAATATTGAGCATTTTCCACATACCTGTCAGCCCTTTGTATGTCTTCATTTGAGAAATGCCTATTCAGATCATTTGCCCATTTTAAAATCAAATTATTTATTTTTTTGCTTTTGTGTTGTGTTTCTTATATGTTCTGGTTATTAATCCCTTGTAGGATGGATAGTTTGCAAATATTTTCTCCCATTCCTTGGGTTGTCTTTTCACTTTGTTGATTGTTTTTCTTGGTGGTATGGAAACTTTTAGCTTGATATAATCCCATTTGTCAATTTTTGCTTTGGCTTACCTATACTTTTGAGGTCTTACACAAATAATTTTTGCCCAGACCAATGTCCTGTAGGATTTCCCCAAAGTTTTCTTCTAGTACTTTCTTAGTTGCAGATATTACAGATATTAGATTTAAGTCTTCATTTCATTTTCTTTTTTTTTTAGACAGAGTCTCACTATAGTGCCCCCAGTAGAGTGCTGTGGCATCACAGCTCACATCAACCTCAAAATCTTGGGCTTAAGTGATTCTCTTTCCTCAGCCTCCCTAGTAGCTAGGACTACAGGCACCACCCACAGTGCTTGGCTATTGTTGTTGTTGTTGTTGTTGCAGTTGTCATTGTTTAGCAGGCCTGGGCTGGGTTTGAACCCGCCAGCCTCAGTGTATGTGGCTGGCGCCATAACCACTATGCCATGGGTGCTGAGCCTTCAATTCATTTTCATTTGATTTTTGTGTATAGTGAGAGATAGGGTCTATGTTTATTCTTCTATATGTGGTTATCCTGTTTTCCAGCATCATTTATTGAAGAGACTATCCTCTCCCTATTGTATGTTCTTGGCACCACTGCTAAATATGAATTGGCTGTAACAGTGGATTTGTATCTGTTTCACCATTCTGTTTCATTGGGTCTGTTTTTCTGCCAGTATCATGATGATTTGATTACTATAGCTTTGTAGTAAATTTTGAAGTCAGGTAGTTTGATTCCTTCAGCTTTATTTGTTTTGCTCAAGATTGCTTTGGCTATTCGAGGTCTTTTGTAGTTCCATATACATTTTGGGATTTTTTTTTTCTATTTCAGTGAAGAAGTCATTGGTATTTTGGTAGGGATTACATTGAATCTGTAAGTTGCTTTGTGAAGTATTGTCATTTTAACAATACTTTGATCCATGACCATGTAGTATCTGGTTTTTATATCCCCCTTAATTTATTTTATAGTTTTCCTTATATAGATCTTTTACTTCTGTGGTTTTATTGATGCAGATATTTTGTATTCTTTATGGTAGCTATTATAAATGAGATTGCTTTCTTGATTTCTTTTTCAGATTGTTTGCTATTGATTTTTGTGTGTTGATTGTGTATTCCGCTTTCAGTAGTACTTTTGTTTTTGGTCATCTCTTTTTCGGCCCTTCAGAGTTCATCTTAGGGGTAAGGGAACTCTCTGATCGAATGGTGTTGGGAGATAACCTCCTTTCTTTTTCTCTGTGGCCGTGCTTTATAATAATTCATCTGCTTTAAAACTGTGGAGTTTTATGGGTTAGTAAAGTTAAAAGTATATTCAGTCTACCAGGTATAATATGAAGTCTTTTAAACACTGATTTAAAATTTTTATTGAAGTACTATATCATATTTATATATAAAGGTACACAAATTATAAATGAATAACTTGAATACTTACTGTATTATGAACATATCAGGTCAAGAAAAAGAACATAGACTGCTGGAATTAGATAGTGATGATGGTTGTACAACTGTATGAATATACCAAAAACCACAGAATTGTATGCTTTAAAATTTTGTTAATTTTTTTGGTATGTCTATAGTATCTTAGTTAAAAAAAGAAATATACCAGGACTCTACTACTCTCTTTGGTACCTTCCTATTCACTACCTATTTCCTCCTCCCCAAAGGACCATCCTAATTCCTTATAACACAGTTTAGTTTTGACTCCTTTTAGACTGTATATAAACAAAATTACACAGTATATATTCTCTTGTGTCTAGCTTCTTTTTTCTTATAATTGTGCATTTCTTTCTTTCTTTTCTTTCTTTTTTTTTTAAAGAGACAGGGTCTAACTGTCACCTAGGCTAGGATGCTGTTGTATGGTCATAGCTCACGGCTGCCTTGAACTCCTGGACACATGTGATTCTCCCACTTCCTCCTCCCAAGTTGCTGAGATTATAGGCATAAGCCACTGTACCTAGCTATTTGTATATTTTGTTTATTGAAGTTTGTTCAACAATAAATTAGTAATTATCTGGTGTTTTAGAAAGTGATAAGTAATATGGAAGGAAAAAGGATCAGGTAAAGGAGACTTAGGAATGCCTAAAGGAAATTATGGGAATATTTTGCAGTTTTAAGTAGATTATTCAGGGTAGGCCTTCATAAGAATGTGTTAATTTGTGTAGAGTTGGAAGTTGCTATAGCTATCTTTGGGGATAGCTAGTGCAAAGACTCTAAGGCAGGAGGCTGAAATTTATGAGAAATAGCAAGATGCCAGTATGGCGAGAGTAAGTATAAGGAAATGAGTAGTGGGAGATGAGGCAGTGGATAAGGCAGTATCAGAGGTGAAGTAACAGAGGCTTTAGTAGGTGAAGCCATAGCAGAGTTTGGAGCAGAAGAATGATGTTGTTTGACTTAATCTTTGAAAGGATCACTCAGGCTATTATGTTGCAAATACACTCTGAGGGAAGAGAGAAGCAGGAGACATTAATAGAAGGCTATTTCAGTGATCTAGTTAAGGATGGATGTTGGCTTGATCAAAAAAAAAATTAAAATCATAATAAATGGAGATTCTTAGTGGCTGAATTAAGGATATTTTGGATATAGAGCAGGAGGATTTGAGAACAGATTGGAAATAGGTTATAAGAATAAGATGAAGACTGCCTCCAGCAGGGCTGGTGGGCAGAGGCTTACCAGGTGAGGACTGAGACCTGCGGGTGAAGTGTGGTACCCTGTCTCTAACAGAGCTTGTGAACAGAGGCTTGCCAGGCAGTGGACTGAGACTGGCAGGTGGGGGATGGTCCCCTGACTCCAACTGGTCTGGCAAGCAGAGGCTAGCTGTGTGTAGACTGAGACTAGAGGGCAGGCCCAGTGCCTTGACTCCAACTGAGCCTGCAGACAGAGGCTTGCCAGGCAGTGGACTGAGCCTGCCAAGAGGGGGCGTGGTCCCCTGACTCCAACTGGTTTGGCAGGCACTACTCCAGACCCTACTCCAGAGGCTAGCTGTGTGTGGATTGAGACCGGTAGGCAGGGGTGTTACCCCTGGCTCCACCTGGGCCTGTGAGCAGAAAAGGAGACAATAGTGTGGACTGACTTTGGCAGGTGGGAGTGTGGATCCCTGGCTCCAATTGTGCTTTGAATCCCTTTGTTTTGAATGTCCCTGAATCCCTCTCTGTTGGGCAGGGTTTTTGCACTGCCAGAGACAATTTGGTTGGAACTCGTGTCTGGGGCTGTCTACTCTGGGACATTCTGAGGTTGACCTTTGAAGTTCTGTAGTGAACTGAAGGGTGGGGGCTGGGTGCCACAGCTGTTTGTATCTCTTCACAGTTGACATTTAAATCTAGTAGGGTGGTTCCTTAGGATAGGGTAGAGTTTGGCTGATATCAAAACAGAGGTAGTCTGCACTATCTCACCAAGTAGGTCCTCAGAGTCTCCAGCCAAAACTCTGAAAGGGGCCTTTTTAAGGTTGTAGGAGATAAGCCACAATTACAAAGCTTAGAGCTTTGGTAAGGGGCTATCTCTACTATCTGGGAACCCCAATTCAGTCACCCTACCAGTTCTAATAACCAAACAGTAGAAAAAAACATGGTGCGGACTCAACAGAAGAACTCTGGCAACATGAATAACCAGAGTAGATCAACCCCCCAAGAAATGACAAAGGAGATAACTGAGGATGCCATGCATAGACAAATGGGAGCAACATCAGAAACTGAATTCAGAATATGGATTGCAAATAAGATAAAGAGAATGGAAGAAAAGATAGAAATTAAATTCCAAAGAGTAGTTCCAAAGTTGTCTCAAGTCACCCAAGATATGGACATAATGAGAAAAGAGATAACAGAGCTCAAGGTAATTAAAAAGTTGAGGAGCTCCAAAATACAGTGGAATCCCTCACTAATAAAGTTGACTAGGCAGAAGAAAGGATCTCTGAAACTGAGGACAAAGCTTTTGAACATTCCCAAACACTCAACAAGGTAGACAAATGGAGAGCAAAACCTAATCATTCCCTGAGAGAGTTGTGGGATCACTCCAAAAGATTAAACATTCATCTTATAGGAATTCCTGAAGGAGAAGAGAATGATCCTAAAGATACAGATGCTCTACTCCAGGAGATTTTGGAGGAGAATTTCCCAAACATTGCAAGAGATTCAAAACTTCAGATAGCAGACAGTTTCAGAACCCCAGCAAGACTCCATCCAAATAAAGCATCTTCTAGACACACTGTGATTAACTTTGCCAAAGTAAAGAGGGAGAAAATTTTGCAAGCAGCCAGATGTAAGAAAAACATCACCTACAAAGAGAGAAATATCAGAATAACTGCAGCTCTCTCAGCTGAAACGTTTCAAGCCAGAAGAAGATGGTCATCAACTTTCAATCTCTTAAAACAACTTCCAGCCCAGGATCCTCTATCCAGCTAAACTGAGTTTCATTTGCAATGGAGAAATCAAATACTTTAATGACATAGACATGTTGAAGAATTTTGCCAAAACTAAACCAACTCTCCTGGATATTTTCATACCCATCCTCCACAATGACCAGCGCAATGCTCTACCCTCCAAAGTAAACTAACCCAGAAAATTTTTGAACAAAACCCAACTTCCACAGTGGTGAAAGGATTAAAAATATCCACTGGACATCCAAAAATCATGACACCTGAAACACAACCAGGCTTATCAATTCTCTAAATTAAAGTGAATGGTTTAAATTGTCCTCTAAAGAGGCACAGGCTGGCTGACTGGATGCATAAACTCAGACTGGACATCTGATGTATACAAGAATCCCACCTTACCTTAAAGGATAAAAATAGACTCAGGGTGAAGGGATGGACTTGTATAATACAGGCAAATGGAAACCAGAAAAAAGTAGGGGTTGCAATTTTAGTTGCAGATACAATTGGCTTTAAACCAACAAAGATAGATAAAGATAAGGAAGGTCACTACATATTTGTCAAGGGAAACACCCAACATGAAGAGATTTCGATGATGAACATTTATGCACCCTACCAGAATGCTCCTCAATTCATAAAGCGGACCCTAATGGCTATGAACAACTTGATATCTTCCTGCACGATAATAGAGATTCTAACACCCGTTTGACAATTTTGGATAGGTCCTCCAAGAAGAAACTAAACAAAGAAATATTAGACTTAAACCTGACCTTAGAACAAATGGACTTTACAGACCTCTACAGAACATTTCACCCAAATAAAACTGAATATACATTCTTCTTATCAGCCCATGGGTCATCCTCCAAAATAGACCATATCCTAGGACACAAGTCTAACCTCTGTAGGTTTAAAAGTGTAGAAATTATTCTTTCTATCTTCTCAGACCACCATGGAATAAAAGTTGAACTCAACAGCAGTGGGAATCTCCATATTCAAACAAAGTCATGGAAGCTAAATAATCTTAGGCTGACTGGTAACTGGGTCAAAGATGAGATTAAGAAGGAAATCACCAAATTTTTGGAACTAAATGAAAACAAAGACACAAATTATCAAAACCTGTGGGATACTGCAAAGGCAGTCCGAAGAGGGAAATTTATAGCATTGGAAGCCTTCATCAAGAAAACAGAAAGAAAGGAAGCCAACAACTTAATAGATCACCTCAGGCAACTGGAAAAGGAAGAACATTCCAACCCCAAACCCAGCAGAAGAAAAGAAAATAACCAGGGCAGAATTAAATGAAATTGAAAACAAAAAGGATCATTCAGAAGATCAATGAAACGAAAAGTTGGTTCTTTGAAAAAATTAACAAAATTGATAAACCCTTGGCTAACCTAACCAGAAATAGAAAAGTAAAATCTCCAATATTGTCTATCAGAAACAATAAAGGAGAAATAACAACAGACACTTAAGAAATTCAAAAAATCCTCAATGGTTACTACGAAAACCTCTATTCCCAGAAATATGAAAATCTGAAGGAAATGGACCAATACCTGGTAGCACGCCACCTTCCTAGACTCAACCAGAAAGAATTAGAAATCTTAAATAGACCTATATCAACCACTGAAATAGCATCATAAATCTGAAATCCCCCTAAAAAGAAAAGTCCAGGACCAGATGGCTTCACATCTGAATTCTGTCAAACATTTCAAGAGGAACTAGTACCTATATTATACAACATTTTCCAAAGCACAGCAAAAGAAGGAATACTTCCCAACACATTCTATGAAGCAAATATCACCCTGATACCCAAACCAGGAAAGGATTCAACAAAGAAAGGAAATTATAGACCAATATCATTAATGAATATTAATGTAAACATATTCAATAAGATCTTAGCAAACAGGATTCAACAACACATCAGAAAAATTATACACCATGATCAAGTTGGCTATATTCCAGGATTACAGGGCTGGCTCAACATACGCAAATCATAAATATAATACACCACATCAATAAAAGAAAAAACAAAGACCATATGATTCTGTCAATTGACGCAGAAAAAGCCTTTGATAATATACAGCATCCTTTTATAATCAGAATTCTTAAGAAAACAGGCATAGAAGGGACATTTCTTAAACTGATAGAGGCCATTTACAGCAAACCCACAGCCAATATCATATTGAATGGTGTAAAATTGAAAACATTTCCACTCAGATCAGGAATGAGGCAAGGATGCCCACTGTCTCCACTGCTATTTAACATAGTAATGGAAGTCTTAGCTATCGCAATCAGGCAAAAGAAGGTGATCAAGGGTATCTGGATAGGGTCAGAGGAGATCAAACTCTTGCTCTTTGCTGATGATATGATCCTATAGCTGGAAAGTCTCAGGGACTCAACTTCAAAACTCTTAGAAGTGATCAAGGAATGCAGCAGCATCTCAGGATACAAAATCAATACTTAGAAGTCAGTAGCTTTTACATATGCCAACAATAGTCAAGCTGAAGAAATAATCAAGGACTCTATTCCTTTTACAATAGTGCCAAAGAAGATGAAATATCTGGGAATTTACCTAACAAAGGACATGAAAGATCTCTATAAGGAGAACTATGAAACTCTGAGAAAAGAAATAGCTGAAGATATTAAAAAATGGAAAAACATACCATGTTTGTGGCTGGGAAGAATCAACATTGTTAAAATGTCCATGCTACCCAAAGCAATCTGCAATCCCTATTAAAGCACCATTATCATACTTCAAAGAACTTGAAAAAATAGTACTTCATTTTATATGGAATCAGAAAAAACCTCAAATAGCAAATACATTACTCAGAACAAATCAGGAGGTATCACGTTACCAGACTTAAGGCTATACTATAAATCTATAGTGATCAAAACAGCATGGTACTGGCACAAAAACAGAGCGGTAGATTTATTGAACACAATAGAGAACCAAGATGAACCCAGCCTCTTATCATTTGATCTTTGACAAGCCTATCAGAAATATTCAGTGGAGTAAAGACTCCCTATTTAACAAATAGTGCTAGGTGAACTGGCTGTGGAAGACTGTAGAAGACTGAAACTGGACCTCTACCTTTCACCATTAACAAAAATTGATTCTCATTGGATAAAAGATTTAAGATATGAATCTTTAAAAATACTGGAGGAGAGTACAGGGAAAACTCTTGAAGAAATTGGCCTGGGAGAATATTTTATGAGGAGGACCCCCCCGGGCAATTGAAGCAACACCAGAAATACATTACTGGGATCTGATCAAACTAAAAAGGTTTTGTACAGCCAAGAGCACAGTAAGTAAAGTAAACAGACAGCCTTCAGAATGGGAGAAGATTTTTGCACTTTACGCTTCTGACAAAGGTCTGATAACTAGAATCTACAGAGAACTCAAACTAATCAATAAGAAAAGAATAAACAACCCCATTTCTATGTGGGCAAGAGACTTGAACAGAAACTTCTCTGAAGAAGACAGGTGCATGGCCTACAAACATAGGAAAAAATGCTCATCATCCTTAATCATCAGAGAAATGCAGATCAAAACCACTTTGAGACATAATCTAACTCCAGAAAGATTAGCCCACATCACAAAATCCCAAAACTACAGATGTTGGTGTGGATGCGGAGAAAAGGGAACACTTCTATACTGGTGGTGGGAATGCAAGCTAATACAGCCTTTTGGGAAAGAAGTTTGGAGAATATTCAAGGAACTGAAAGTAGACCTACTGTTTGATCCTGCAATTCCTCTACTAGGTATATGCCCAGATGATGAAAAATTATTTCACAACAAAGATATTTGCACCTGAATGTTTATTGCAGCCCAACTCATAGTAGCCAAAACATGGAAACAGCCCAAGTGCCCATTGACCCATGAATGGATTAACAAATTGTGGTATATGTACAACATGGAATACTATGCAGCCATAAAAAGACAAAGACTTCACATCTTTTATATTACCTGGATGGAGCTGGAACATATTCTTCTTAGTAAGGTATCCCAAGAATGGAAAAAAAAGTATCCAATGTACTTGATGCTACTATGAAATCAATATAGAATCACCTACACAATCATACGAATGGCAAAACATAACTATAGTCCATAAAGAAGAGGAGGGGGAGTGGGGAGAGGGGCTATGGGAGAAAGTAGGGTATTTGGGGGGAGGGCTTACCTGATGTGCATGATGCAATGGTATATTTCAAAACTATTAAGAAATGAGTATAATTGTGATAGATGTATTACTTGGTTCAATGTAAACATTTCACATTATATATCGAAGCAGTACCCTGAACCCCATAAATGCATCAATGTACAAAGTTATGATTTAATAAAAATAATTATTAAAAAAAATGAAATCGAAGATCACTGTAAGAGGGTCAAGGATTACTGTAAAAGCACTTCCTAACAGAAGCCTTCTTTAACCTCTTAGATTTAAGTCAGAACCCCTGTTTTAGTGCTTTGTATCTCTGCTGGGTAATATTCATTATGGTTGTAATTAAGTACTCCAATGTATATGATTTTATGTGTATTTTGGTCTGTATTGGACTGTAAGTTCCCCGACATTAGAATTGTCTTGTCTTATTCCCTAAAATATGTGATATGATAAGTAAGTTTGCAAATTTGCCATCATGTGCTCATGTTAACGGTACTGTACAGACAGCTTCTAAGGTTTCATAACCTTGATGTTTTAGTGTTTCACAGCTGTATTCATGTTGTGTGTTAGTATCTTGCTGAGTGGCATTCATTATTTTTTGTTTTTTGTGTGCTGTCATGAGAATGTCAGAGCTTGAGTAAGAGTAATGGAAAAACATTAAATTTCTTATTAAACTTGCTAAGAATGGAATTGAAATCAGGGACATGTTAGTCCAAGTTTATGGGGTTAATGCCATGAAGAAAATGGCAGTGGTCTCTGAGGGGATAATAAGTGTCACTGGTGAAGAAAGGTCAGGGCAGCCATTAATGAACAGAAGTGAAGAAAACATTGCAAAAATTTGTCAAAATGTGCATTAAAATTATTGGCTGACTATGAGAAGCATAGCAAATCAAGTAAACAATGATTGTGAAACAGGAAAATCTTAACTGAAAATTTTGGCATGAGAAATGTGTATGCAAAAATGGTCCTGAAGGACCTCAACAATGAATAAAGGCAAAAGAGAGTCTGAGTTTACCAAGGCCTTTTGGAGAGGCAAGATGATGTTTTGTGCCATGTCCTGTACCAGTATGACTATGAAACAAAGTGTCAAAGTCCATAATCTAAGTCAGCCAGATTTTCTTTTTTTTTTTTGAGACAGAGCCTCAAGCTGTCCCCCTGGGTAGAGTGCTGTGACATCACAGCTCACAGCAACCTCCAACTCCTGGGCTTAAGCAAGTCTCCTGCCTCCGCCTCCCAAGTAACTGGGACCATAGGTGCCCGCCACAACGCCTGGCTATTTTTTTGGTTGCAGCCGTCATTGTTGTTTGGCAGGCCCAGGCTGGATTCGAACCCTCCACCTTAGGTGTATGTGGCTGGTGCCTTAGCCACTTGAGCCACAGGTGCCGAGCCAGCCAGCCAGATTTTCATGACCAAAAAAAGTTCTCCCAGTCCAAAACAATGTTACTAACCGTTTTTGGTATCAGAGGGATTGTTCATTATAGTGTAAACAGCTAACTAAGTTCACTATTTGGAACTGCTAGAAGAGCTGCATGGAAAAGTTAGATGAAAACAATCTGAACTTTTTGCCAACAACTCATGGCTCTTGCCTCACAACAGTATACCAACTCACATGGCACTGTCTGTGAGGGAGTTTTAGCTAGTAAACTAAATACTGTTTTGGAACACCCTCCCTATTGACCTGATCTGGCACTCAGTGACTTTTTTCTTTACCCAAAGATAAAGGAAATATTGAAAGGAAGACATTTTCATGACATTCAGGACATCAAAGGTAATATGACAAAAGCCTTGATGGCCATTCCAGAAAAAAAGAGTTCCAAAATTGCTTTAAAGGGTGGAATAGGTGCTAGTGTTGGTGCATAGCTTTCCAAGAGGAAACTACTTGAAGGTGACTGTAGTGATAATCAACAATGAGGTACATAGCACTTTTTCTAGGATGAGTTGGAGAACTAGTCAGACCTCTATGTATTACTTGCAGTAGTTGTTGAATAAACATTTTCCAAATGAAATGAGAGCTCTAATTTTTTTTCTATATTGTAGTTAAGCAATAGGCTAAAGGTGATTGTGTTTCACTAACTTATATAAAACATTTTGAAGACATAGTAAAATTGAAAGAGAAATACAATAAACATCCATATAGATTTGTAATTACTAACATATTTACTTTTTCTGTACATATGTGGTTTTGAAAACTAGCAAATCAAGTGCAGGCTTCATGCACTTAAATTATTAAAACTTCATACATCTCCTAAGAGAAAGAGTAGTCTGCATAACCTTAGTGCTTTTATCATACCTGTGAAAATTAATGATAATAGTTTTCTCTGCCCAAACCATATTCAGAATCATCCCCAGTCTATTTTGTAGTACTTGAAGATTCAGCTAAGATTCATGTATTGCATTTGATGGTTAGGTGTCTATTTTTATCTGGGCTTTCCTCAAATCAGAACTTGAGGTAGGGGGCTTATGTGCTTTATTACTATATTTAGAGAGTTCATTCCTAGAAAGCAGAAGTAAAGAACAGGTGAATCAGCTGAAAGAAGGAAAAAATAATACAAGGATGCTTCCTTCCACTGAGTATGACTGATTACTGGATTATAGGTATTTCACCCCTCAGAAGTCGTATATACTGCATATTAGAGCTTCTATATCCAAGGAAAGAAAGGGAAAGAATTTATCTACTAGTTCTAGGCAACAGTTCCCCCATTCTTCAGTGTTGTGGATTTTTAGATGCAGAGGGTAGTGTTATTTGTAGTTTTGTGGTTAACAGGAAAGCCCCAAGTGAGTGGGTGACAGGATGTGTGGACAGGAGGCTAAAGGTGCAAGGTTTTGCTAGGGCTGCTCAGGTTGAAAGGTAAGTGTGATGATCTTGGGAAATCATTGGAATGGGTCAGGAGTGTATATACCAATTCTGGTACAGTGTCTTTAGTCTTTTATAATCTATTAGATAGTCCTGTTCATTTTTCCCCTTTAAATTACATTAACTTTTGGATGAAACCAGACCATGTCTTATAGAATATCATACGTTCTGTGTTTATCTATATTTGTTTCCTCATATTATTTAACTCTGGTAACAGGAAGTTAGGTGTAAGGTGGTTAGACTCATTTTTGGTAATGAGTTGGTAGACTTCATAGTGATACTGTATTGTACTTTCCATTGTATCACATCAGGAAGCACACTTGGTAAGTTTGATTATTTTAACGTGGGTACCTCCAGTTCCTCCATTGTAAAGGCATATTTTTCTTGCTGCAGTTATGTATGTAGTAGTACTTTGGCACCTTGTATTAAATTAATTTTCACCCATTGATCTTTGCCTAATCAGTTGTTCATTCAGGATTTTAAAATGTTGATTTTTGCCCCCTAATTTTATCATTCAAAACTTGTATTTATTAGTTGACATTCTTCTGTAAAAAGTATTTTTCCCCATTACTATTAATATACCTTTGTTTCTTCTAAAAAGACAGGGTAAAGTTTATATTATTTTCTTTTAATGACTAGTTTTCAGAGAAGAGTTTTTATGACAATCCCTCCAGAGGTGACTAAGTTGCCCTTTTTTCTTGCTTACTCTTTTTAAAAAGCTATCACTACAGACTGATTTTTATTTATTCAGTGTTTATAAAATATTTAAGTTTTCAACATACCGAAGTTGACTAGGGATCACTTTAAGGGGTCCCACTTTCATTTGATATGTCCTCATTAGTCTTTGAGCATGTTTTTGCTTTCTAGTGATTCCCCCAAGTTCATTTTGAATTTTCCCTGCCCCCAAACCAGAATCAGCCAATAATGATGGCCTATTTTTCTGTTTCTTGGGGTTGTTTTCTGTTTGAGGCCTTATCTTTGAGAGGTAAGGAAGCGGACAGGCAGGTGACATAATCTTCCGACTTTAGCCTTTTGTTCTAGAACTCATAAAATAAAATTTGAGAAATATTACTGGTCTAAACATGTTATGGTATTACAATATTTTCCAACCAATATGATATATTCCTTTTTCCTTTCTTAAAAATCCTCACATGTATTCCACAGGAATGGATTATAATAATAACATTATTTTCAATTGTATAATTTTAAAAGGCACATTTATTTACTGTGGAATAATTTGGGATGGCACAGGAGCATGAATTTATTTTTACTATAACCTCCTAATATATATGAGATGAACTAGATTTTGTTTCTTAATATTTGGAGCTTATACTGTGTTTACTTTAGAATTTAATAAACTGTAGCAGGGGTGTTGTGGATACCCAAGCTTGTGATATTACCATGTAGAAAAACTGAGATTAGAATTTAGAACTTTAGGCTTTAAGACTAATGTTTCTATGTTACTTTGTTTCATTGGACCTTTTACCTATGCAAATGAAAATATTGCAGTGAAGTTAAGGCAAGAAAGAACTGATTTTAACAGAGATAGAAATTTAACTGGCAAGTTTGTTTAAAAAACAGAAAGTTTCAAAAGTTGACATGCACCTTATTACAAAATTTTAGTCCACCATGAACCACATATACAACTGTGGTCCCACTAAGATTATACTGGAGCCACAAAATTCCTATTACTTAGTGAGGTTATTGCTATTGTAATGTTGCAGTGTATTGCGTTACTCATGTGTTTATGGTGATGCTGGTGTAAATAAATCTATTGTGATACCAAAGGTATAAAAGTGTAGCACATACAATTATGTAAGTACAGTAATACTTGATAATAAACGACTATATTAGTAATTTATGTATTTACTTTTTATCATTATTTTATAGAGTGTGTTCCTACTTAAAAAAAAGTTAACTATAAAGCATATTTGGGAAGGTCCTTCAGGAGGTATTCCAGAAGAAAGCATTGTCATAGGAGATAACAACTTCATGTATGTTATTACAATACCCTGAAGACCATCCAGTGCAACAAGATGTGTAGGTGGACAAGGATGAATACAAGTCATGTTGAGCACCTCTTGTTATTGCAGAAGTCAAACATGACCTGAATATTATAAATTTAATACAGCTTTTTTCTTTAAATGTATATACATTTTATTGGCACCCTCTGCACATAGAATTTTTACATTCTTATTCACTGCCACCTGATATTTGTCTATGGATATTTGTCTTTTTTTTTTATTTTTTATTTTTGAGATAGAAGTCTCATTCTGGGTAGTGACCTCTGGGTAGAGTGCCATGGCATTATAGCTCACAGCAACTGCAAATTCTTGGGCTTGAGAAAATCCTTTTGCCTCAAGCAATCCACCTGCCTCAGCCTCCCAGAGGAGGCTTGAACCACTGTTTGAGACTAGGATTATAGGTATGAGCCACTGCGCCCAGCTGTTGTCATTTTTTGATAGCCACTGGGTCTATTTCTATTTTTTTTTTTTTTTTTTTTTTTTGTAGAGACAGTCTCATTTTGTTGCCCTCGGTAGAGTGCTGTGGAGTCACAGCTCACAGCACCCTCCAACTCCTGGTCTTAGGCGATTCTCTTGCCTCAGCCTCCCCAGTAGCTGGAACTACAGGTGCCCACCACAACACCTAGCTATTTTTTTGTTGCAGTTTGGCCGGGGCCGGGTTTGAACCCGCCACCCTCGGTATATGGGGCCGCCACCCTACTCACTGAGCCACAGGCGCTGCCCTCTATTTCTAATTTTTATAATTAAAAATTGCTACAGCCAGGTGGTGCCTGTGGCTCAGTGGGTAGGGCACCAGCCCCATATACCAAGGGTGGCGGGTTCAAACC
>CAUYQV010024424.1:0-24191 GCA_963574575.1 Galagoides demidoff | reverse complement strand
TAAGGCACCAGCCACATACACCTAAGGTGGCAGGTTAGAATCCCCAGCCCGGGCCGCCAAACAACAATGATGGCTGCAACTAAAAAAAAAAAAAAAAATGGCCGGGCGTTGTGGCGGGCGCCTGTAATCCCAGCTACTTGGAAGGTGGAGGCAGGAGACTCGCTTGAGCCCAGGAGTTGGAGGTTGCTATGAGCTGTGATGCCATGGCACTCTACCCAGGGGGACAGCTTGAGGCTCCGTCTAAAAAAAAAAAAGATAAGTGATGGTCTAATTGAGTATGTACAAATTCTCTTGCTTTAACAATTACCCCTGCGTGGCTATGTGTGAGTTCTACCGGGAAGTGCTTGCTGCTATGTCCTGATCATCAGGTCTGACCTCCTCATCCTGACAACAGCCTGCATTGGTTTTGTAATTGCTATGCCTTTGAACATTGTACCTGGAACTGCTTGGCTCTCCAAGCCTGTACCAGCTGTTGTAACAGAATAAGTGCCACATTTACTAGCCAATAGCCTAGGTCTAAGTTTTAATGTACCCATAGACCCTAACACTGCAAAGGTTCCAGCAGGGGCAATAGCACATATACTTTCAGAGAAGAGAGTGTGTGTGTGTTGGGATAGAGGAAGGTGGAAACTGACTGAATTTCTTGCAGAGAAGATAAAAGACAAATCATTCAATATAAAACAAGTGACAACATAATCCAATGCCAAAATACATAATTCAGAGAAGGCTAGTAATGGGCAATCAGGAAAGGAATAGAGAAATACTAATAAGAAGAATTCTCTAAGAAGACTAAGAAATAATATCCAACTTCAGTCAGGTAAGGGACAAGGTTGCAAAAGCCCTTGAATACTCCAAGTATGTGTTTTCTAAACTTAAGTTATTTGCATATCCTATCACATCTGTACACTGCCCATGCCACTTTTAATATTTTTCTCTAAATTAATTCACCTTTTCTACTGAAATAAATTTATTTCAGAAGCAACCCAAACCATTACTTTTATATTACTATAAAGTACAAATGTTAGTCATATTCTTCAAATACACATTAGACTCAAAATTTAAAAGTATGGATTAGAACATCACTTAAATCATCTCACATACAACAGTGGTAAGCTGGACACACTCTGAGAAACACCAACCCAAATATTAACATTTGTAGTTAGTCAACAAATGCATAGCTCACCTAAGCAACAAGGACACACTCCCTCCTTTCTTCTCCTCCCCGGCACCACTTTCCCCATCCTCTCTCTTATTCAGTCTTCTTAAAAAAGCTTGATGCACTCACTCATTCAAATTCTTCTCTTCCCATGTTCTTTTGAACCTACTCCAGTTAAGTTACCACCCCTGACTCCACCACTTAGCTTCTAAGATACCAATGCTCCTCAGTTTTTCCTGACTTACCAGATACACCTCAGTTTACACCTCAGTTTTCTTTGCTGATTTCTCTTTTATCTTTAGCCTCTTAATCTTGGCAAGCCCCCAAGCTCTGTCCTGAAACTTCTTGCCTTCTCTGTCCATACCTGCTTCTTGCTGATCTAGTTTAGTCATGTGACCTAAAATACATTAAATACAGTTGTATGCTATAAAATGACTCCCAGATTTGACTCCCCTCATTTATATCATGCCATCTTATACAAAACTTTTGTTCTTCCAAAATAAACCCAAATACGTACTGGGATTTTATAACGAAGATGAGATTTCTTATCAATATAGAAAAGGTACTGTACATATATATAAATAGAGAGAGAGAGAGAAACAAGTAAAAAAAGTGTTTTCCCTGCACTTTTTTCTAGCATTTTTATAGTTTCATGTCTTAAATTCAAATCTTTATCCAGCGAGAATAAATTTTTGTCAATAATGAGAGATGTGGGTCCAGTTTCAGTCTTCTACAGGTACCTATCCAGTTCTCCCAGCGCCATTTGTTAAATAGGGATTCTTTCTTGCAATGGATGTTTTTGTTAGGCTTATCAAAGGTCAAAAAAAAAAAAAAAAAACCTCTCTTTTGAAATTAACTTGAGAGATACTGTAGGTATTATATGTAAAATGAATTAGGCCAGATACAGTTACTTTCTTGATCTTCCAATATATTAAGACAACAGGGAGGGGAAAAGCAAGGGAAGTCAATTATTCTTTCTAATGGATCTGGTTTTTTAAGATCAAAGAAGGAAAAACCCTTCCAATACCTGTTGATCTCAAAGGGCCTTTAATTTAAAACACTGTTTATACTAAGGAGTGATATTTCAAGATGAAATTTCCTGAAGCCCATGAGTTTTGTTTGAATGTTGTAGCCATCTAGTAAAGGACTTAAAAAAAAAAAAAAAGGTAAAATTATAACTCTTATATACATCAAAATGAATTGATGTTAGAACTAGATTTGACTCACTAATTATTAAGAAATTAGTAAGATGCTACAGTCAATTCAAAGGAGAATTCAAAGAACTACATGAATTCGGAAAATCAGAAATGTTAAAATGAATGTATTAAGAGCTAAAAACAGATCTATACTCTAGAAAATAATTAGTTGAATTCCATTGGACACAACTATTTGCATTTCTTTAGACAAGCCTCATTTGAATTATTATCAAATATTATACAAAGTATAAAGTTGTAAAATAGTTCCTAAAACAATGAAAGGCTGAGATAAGTCAGGAAGGTACACTAAACAGGAACTTAGTAACATGTTTTGTCTCTTTCAAACTTTCCCAAGGAAGTGGAAATGTGTTACATTTTATATGTTTATTTTATACTAATAAATAAAATATATGATTTATTACTTAATTTTTATTATGCCAATAAAAATTATCTATGTGAGGATAATCTTCTGTAAGATTTTATATACAAAAAACATCTGACTTTGTTTTAAGTTCTGGAACCTTATAATCCCATGCTAAATTCTAATTAAAAAAAAAAAAATCTTAAAATAGACATTTACAAATAATCCTTTTTTTTTTTTTTGAGACAGAACCTCAAGCTGTCCCCCTGGGTAGAGTGCCATGGCATCACAGCTCATAGCAACCTACAACTCCTGGACTCGAGCGAGTCAACTGCCTCAGCCTCCCAAGTAGCTGGGACCACAGGCGCCCGCCACAACACCTGGCTATTTTTTTGGTTGCAGCCATCATTATTGTTTGGCGGGCCCGGACTGGAGTTGAACCTGCCACCTTAGGTGTATGTGGCTGGCACCTTAACCACTTGAGCCACAGGCAGCAAGCCTACAAATAATTTTTCATTAGCATTCCAATGAATGCTCTGACTCACTGGTCACCTAAGATTTTTATATATAAATAGTCTTTTTAGAAACACTGTGTTCTTAAAAACTGTTAAAGTGTTACCACATTTAAATAGATAAAATAACAGAATTCAAGACAATATTCTCTCAACATCTTCTAAAAACTACAATCACAAAGTATTACTATGCCCTGTTGACTTGTGCTTATTATAATAATTAGCATTAATGTGGTATGTGATGGTTTTTCTCATTATGTTCAAGAAAGCTACATGCCTATTAACAGTTGTCCTTTAAAAAAAATTAAAGCTTAGCAAAAATAAAATTGTCCAAACAAGATTTAAAAAATTTCAAAAGATAATTAGATCATTTGTACTTTTATTTACTTCTTATTTTCTGTTAAGCATAAGATATTCCCACATACAATTACTTGTTTAAGTTAATGGCTTAAAATTATTTCTACCCACCAAATTTTCAATTACCTATGCCATTGTGATTAAGCTTTGGTGGAATCAGAATCAGTACTACCTGTTCAAACAGTGCTTAGGATGTATTAGAATTAACAATAAAACTATAACCTACCTATTGCTTATTTTATTTTATTCTATTTATTTTGAGAAAGGGTCTTACTCTGTTACCGAGGCTGTAGTACAGTGGTATGATTATAACTTTTTGCAGCTTTTAATTCCTGAGCTCAAGCAATCCTCCTGCTTCCCTAGTGACTAGGACTATAGGCACATGCCCCTTCCTCTTCACCCTGGAAGTGGCACTGAAAGATCAACTAATAATAATGCAGATTAATAAGAGAAAAAATGTTTGTTTGCCAGGAACACAGGAAGAATAATAGAGTAATTACCCAATATCCCATTGGAGTCCAGAAATTTATATGCCCTCCTTTTAGAGAGGAGATAAGAAATATAGATAATTTTGTTTAGAGACAATAGTTATGAGAGAAAATGAACAGATAATTGGGAGAATGAGTGGATAGGGGCAAAAAGATTAACTTGTAAATGATTCCCTTTGGAAATTACCCCAGAGACAGGCATTATTTTTAAAGTGATTTGGGCCAGATCTATTTGCCTTCTTTTTTTTTTTTTCTTGATTTTCTTTTCTGTAATATATTGAGATAACAGGGAAGGAAAAGGAAGGTAATTATTCTTTTGCTAAGTCTGGGGTTTTTTATTTGTTTGTTTGGTTTTTTTATGAAGAAAGAGGGAAAAGCCCTTCCAATACCTGTTGATCTCTAAGGGCCTTTAATTCAAAATACTCTTTATACCAAGGAGTCGTATTTTGGGTGATTTCCTGAGCTTCTTCATTTTTTCTATCTGGAAATTCTCTAGAAGTCTCACATAGTAAAGGCTCAGTTGGTGGCTGTAGAAATAGCGATCCAGTAACTGAAAAGGAAGACAAGATGTAGATCAGAATAAGTAGAAAAGAAAGATCTAAGGACATTTCCCACACCCTGTTAAACTGATCTTCCATTCCAGTAATAAGTAGGTAGTGTGGTCAGGGTTTTAAAGTCTGGTGCAAAGGGGATGCCAGGTCTGTGCCTGACCTGCTGGAAAAACAGTAAGGGTAAGAGAAAGGCAAAGTTTGAAAGAAGAGTCATAGTGGAAGGTTGACAGGGACAACTGGATAGGTTGAGGTCGTCTTCAATCAGCTTTCAATGTACAATCCTCAAAGGGAAGGTTTAAAAGAAGTGTTTAGAAAAAAGACCCTTTTGGTGGGGTAAAAAGAAAAAATTATAAAAAAAAAGTTTAGATGAAAAACTGGGTTTCTTGACCCATGATCTTGGAACAAAGCTGTCTACTTTGTGAAGACATCTGCTTCATGGTCCTAGGAACGGGCCCTGAAAATCCTTATTGTCAGGTCACCTGCAGGAGTGGTCCTCCACTTGTCCCAGTGTAATTTGTTGTGGGTCATATGAATCAGGATAATTTTTCTTTTATTTTGAGGTGGAGGTAGTTAGCAGTACTTCCTAAGGGCCTTTCCAGCCAGGTAACATGACGTATCATCTTCTAAGCACTTTGATGCACATGTGATCTGCTCAAACAGGATGAGCAGCCCTGACAGTCAGTGGAGGTCATGCTCCCTTCACCACTTGCTGATATACTCCAAGATGCTCGTTAGCGCCTGTACTTGTATGTAGCCAGCCATGGTCTCAAATTGTTCACTTAAAACCCCATAGTGTTCAGTCGGCCCAGGAATAAAAGGTTTAGAGATGTCAGTAAGAATGGGGTGACTGGACACTATTTCAAAAAGGGTTAATCCATGTCTCTGATTTGGTGTAGTGTGGATTTTGATGAGGACCAAAGATAATGTTTCTGGCCATTTAATTACATGTCTGACAGACTTTCCCAAAGTCTTTCTCATGTCTAGATTTTTATGTTCTACTTGCCCTGAGGATTGGAGACGATTTGGGGTATAAAATGTCAGTAAGTACCCCAGAGTCTTTGCAAATAAATGGTTTGTTTCTGCCATAAAACAAGTCTCTTGATCTGACTCAATCCATAAAGAAATACCAAAGTGAGAAATGATCTCGGTTACTAATTTCTTTATCACTGTGTAGTGTTAGCACACCTAGTATGACAGCATTCAGTCTATCCACTACACATGGAAACAATGACCATACTGTGCGAAAAGCCTAAAGCTGGAGGTAAATCTATAAAATCAATCTGGAGTGCAGTCTGGGCCTTTGGGGGCTTCCCAGAGTGCTGGCTTCCTTCAGAGATTGGGTGAGATTTACAAATAGCACACTAGGAAATAATTTGGTCAGATATTTTGTAGATCACAGGGCAGTACCAACTATTTTTTAGTTCCTTAATTATCCCCCTTTTGCACATATGTCCCATCTGATGCAAACCAAAAAATTAAAAGAAAAGGAGCCACAAGGAGTCTGTTTCTCCCAATATATAATCCATCCTATAATTTTTTAGCACCATTTTGTGTCCACATACTCTTTTTGGATTATGGAGTATTAGCCTTATGATCAATAATATCAGATAGGGGTAATGGCAGGGAAATAAACTGAGTGTAAAAGGCATATGGAATGCCACATTTGGCTGCATATTTAGCAGCCCTGTCTGCTCTAATATTTCTTGGGAATAGAACAGCCAGTTCCTTAATGTGGGCTGGGAGATGAACAACAGCAATCTTAGAAGGAAGATGAATAGCATAAAATAGGGCAGGAATTATAGGCTCATTGGCAATAAGATTGTCAGCAGAAGTTAAGAGACACAAGATTTCCAACTGTGCCAATTGCATGGCAGATTCCAAAGGCATATGTGGAGTCTGTGTAAAGAGGGGCAGCTGTTCCTTTTACCAATGTGGAAACTCTAGTGAGGGCTATAACAAAATCAACTCGAGGCAGCGTGGGGTGAGATTTTGAGTACCCTAAGGTATTTTATGTCCTAAGTAAGTAGCAATTGTCTATATCCACTGGAGTTTAAACCTGGAGGCTTTATGGCCTCACTGAGACAGAGACTTTAAAAGAATGAGGGAGTTAAGTGGGCATCCTTTTTACAGAGCAAAAGATCACCAATATACGGAACAAGTGCTAAACAACAGTGGAACCCTGAGTAAAAGTTCTAGAGTCTAAATCAGCTTTCAGAATTTAAGAGAATATTTAAGGAGATTCACAGTATCTGAGGTCCATACTATCTCCCCCTGAAGGTGAATGTAAAGAGAAATTGTGAATCAAGGTACCAAAGAATGGAAAAGAAAATTGAGCAGACATCAATTACTGTACTCTTTAAAGTCATGTAAACTAAAAGGCATTTGAGCTAGTTTCTATCTTCTTGATCAAACAGTTAAGTGCTTTTAAAAAAGATAATCACAGCTTTTACTACCAACATACACATAATACATTTGTACAGATATGACATACAGACATACAGACAGAAGCATATCTTATAGTTCTTATAATTTTTATTTGCTGTCTCTTAAATATTATTTTTTAAATTCAGACTATCAATCTTTTAATTAGCTATTCTTTTAAGCAATTATTAGCTAGGCAACAATTTGCCTTTAGTAAGATTTTGCCATTTCTATAAACGTTGGCTGCTTCCAGGGCCTAATACTTACACATGCATAGATAAGCATAGCAAAGTACTCAGTTTTCAGAAATTAAGTACCCTGTTTTTACCTTGAATTTTGGCTTTGGCTCTCAGATCTACATGATCAACTTAGGCAATGAGTTTTCCTTACCCAAGTACACAAGAAAATGAATCAAGGGACAGAACACTGCAATCTCTGTGAATTCCTGAAAGCTGGAGTTTATTCACACCCCCTGTAGTACTTTCATTAACTGTGAGTTTATGCCTGACCCAGACAACTGAGGCTTCTAAATGGATCTAAGAAAATTAATTATCAGATCAAATTTGATCCCTTACTGACTAGTTTCTGCTGTGATCTCTGAACCCAGTTCTGATCAAAAATTTGCTCAGACTCAGAACTACAGGTGTGTGGAGCCTTGGAATCTGAGCAAGAACTTACTTACAAGCCTCAGTTGAAATAAGAGAGCAATGAACACAATGGGTCCAGCAAGTGCTTGCTTGGACTCTTTGTGCTCCTGAGGGTCTCTGGGAGCTCTATTTTGGAACCCACTCTGATACAATTAAATTTAATAGAGTTTAATTGAGCAAAGAATGACTGAGGAATTGGGCAGCTGAATCAGAGCAGGTTCAGAGACTCTAATACTGCAGCGTGACTGAAGAAGATTCATAGGCAAAAAAGAGACAATGACATACAGAAAATAGAAGTGAAGAACAGAAACTGTTAGATTGGTTACTGCTCCACATTTGAACAGTTGGCTGCCTTTGATTGGCCAAAACTTCATGATTGGCAAAGAGGAAGAGTAGGGAGTGGAGATGAGGGAGATGAATAGACAAACAGCTGACATTTTTGCTTTGAAGTTTTTAACTAAAGAACCCTTTTAAGTAAAACCAGTAAGCCTTAACCAAGGAAGCAAGAGGAGAACAGTTTTTACAGGATTCAAAAAAGGTACAAAAATAATTCAAAAATGGAAAGTCTTGATAGCCATAAATGAGGTATAACCCACAATTTTTATCTACCCACATTTTCTAGCGTCTCAGCTTTTCAGCTGACCATTTATATATAAATGTCTAAAAGTCCTGAATGCCTCCACAGAATACAGGAAATCAAAAGCTGTGCAAAAAAGAGAAATCAATCAATAAATGGTGAAAGTTACACAAATATCAAACCAGAATAGGGATTCCCTGCCTGGGAATCAAACCTAGGCTGTTGAGATGTAAGCACAGAATATTTCACTTACTTCATTTCATATTTTATTTTATTTATCTTAATTTATTTTTGCTTTAGTCAGGGTCTTGCTCTGTTACCCAGGCTAGAGTGCAGTGGCCTCATCACAGCTCACTACAACTTCAAATTCTTGGACTCAAGGAATTTTCCCGCCTCCCAAACAGTAAGACTACAGATGTATACCACAACACCCATCTAATTTTTATATGTTTAGATTGTTCTGTTGCTCAGGCTGTTCTCAAACTCCTGGCCTCAAGCAATCCTTCTACTTTGCCTTCCCAAAGTGCTAGGATTATAGAGATGAGCCACCGTGGAACAAGCACAGAACTCAAATCAGTAGGCCAGAAAGTGAACTGGCTAGTATTGTTTTTCCTACTAGGACAGTATACAATGGTGTGATGTTTTTTTTTTTCCTTTGTAGTCAGATTTTGCTCTTTAATTCTGTCAAGACAATTTTAAAGGCTAGCTACATTATGTGTCTTTCATTTAATCTAGTTTATCTATATTAATACAAATAAGGCAATTGCTTAGAATAATATATCTCTGAAAATTTATTTATTTATTTCAATTTGGAAGTCTTTTAATTTCAAGGATTCACCTTTTGGCCATTAATAATTAATTAGAATTCTTAATGGTATATTTATTCCATAAGTGCTTTAAACTGGTAAGCCTCTTTATAGAAAACCCAGGTGGTAATTTTTCGGGTTTAGCCTAGTTCCCATGATTCCTGAAAATTCACTCTCAGAATTAGACTTAAGAGATAGGATAGGACCTTTTAAGATAAAGAGTCCCCTAAAGTTTGACATATTCAGTGCAAAGAGTGCTTAGAATCTTCCCCATCTCCAATGTCTAATTTTTTTCAGACTGTCCATCTGACATGTTCCCAAAAAACATGCCCCACTCATTGTTGAGACTGAGCAGAAAACTCTCAGTCACATGACAAGCTCACAGACATGTAACAGGATGTGAGGGGAACCTCATACTTTTTTATTTTTCAGGGACCTGCAACAAAGTTTGTCTTAATTGATACAGGTCTTGTCAGAACAATATAACTGGCTAGTTCTCAGGACAAGCTTGAACAAAGGGCTTATATAGGTTCTAGGCCCGCGCACTACTCTATAGCAATCCTCTTTATGACAGAATGATACAGGAAGACCATGACAAAGAAAAGTAACAACAAAAGTTATTTCTGAGAGAAGGATTAGACAATATGAATATTAACTCATACCACAAAGTATCAAACAATATACCAGAGTTAGTATACCAAGACTAGTCATAATATACATTACAAAATTAAAATTAGCAATATAATAACATTATGGTAGCAATCTGTGTTTATACCAGAAAGCTTTAACAAAAATGGCATATTTCTGGCATGTATGTATCCCCTCCCTGTGGCCTGCCTATAACAGACTTAACAAATTGATAATGGCACTGTTTACCTCAAGACCAACACTAACTTAGACCCCTTCTCAGAGAAACTCTCAACTCAGAGTTTAAGCAACCACTACTTCATTCATTAGTTCCTTCATTTACTCAACAAACATCTATTCTGAGACCTCTTCTGGGATCCAGTATAAAGCAAGACAGACACAGCCCTATCCTTGTATAGCTTGCACATTTTAGGAAGGACAGATAGTGAAACAGTAATTAGCATGCATGAAAAGCAGTATGAAAAATAAAACTTTTTTTTTTCCTGTATCTGGCTAAGGATTTAGACTATGCTTAAAGCAGAAACTTAATAAAATATGTCAAAGAATTTATATAATTCTACATACAAAGATTTATACTCCTACTAGCCATTCACAAAGACTACCACTTACATTTGTCTACAGTAGGCCTTTAGACATTTGAACAGTTTGATGAAATGTCAAAGCAACATCAATAAACTTATAGAGGACACAGACTCTAGTCATACTGCCAAAGCCTGCACTTGGCTTCATGCTTACTAGATTGACCATATTATGCCTCACTTTATTCATCTAAAAAGAAATACGTTTGTCCAGGTGCAGTGGCTCATTCTTGTAATTATAGCAGTCTAGGAGGTCAAGATCGGTAGATGTCTTGAGCTCAAGAGTTTGAGACCAGCCTAAGCAAGAGCGAGACCTCATCTCTACTAAAAATAAATAGAAAACCTAGCCACTGGCCATGCATTGGGGTCAGTACCTATAGTCCCAGCCACTGCGGAGGCTAAGGCAAGAGAATTGCTTGAACTCAAGAGTTGCTATGAGCTATGATGATGCCATGGTACTCTATCCAGGGTGACAGAATGGGGCTCTGTCACCAAAAAAAAAAAAGATTTAATACCAGTGCCAACTTCATAGGCTTATTCTGAGGATAAAACGAGTTAATTCATACAAAGCACTGGCATTTTCCTAGCACAAAATATGCCTCATCAGCATTAGCCTTATAATTCAATTAAATGTTCACATGCCTGGCACAGTGCTAAAGGAAAAAGTCACTAGGAATTAAAACAAAAAAAAAGGGTGGTGCCTGTGGCTCAGTGAGTAGGGTGCCAGCCCCATATACCGAGGGTGGTGGGTTCAAACCCAGCTCCAGCCAAACTGCAACAAAAAATAGCTGGGCGCCTGTAGTCCCAGCTACTCAGGAGGCTGAGGCAAGTGAATCACCTAAGCCTAGGAGCTTGAGCTGTGACGCCATGGCACTCTACCGAGGGTGACAAAGTAAGACTCTGTCTGTAAAAAAAAAAAAAAGAAAGAAAGAAAGAAAAAAGTATGGTCTTAAGAAAACAATACATATTTCTAAAACAAATGAAACATATAAATATCATCAAGTAGTATCTATTCCTTGCACCCATCTACCTACCCATTGTATGCTTGTACATGCTCTCCATAACCTCTTACTGTTGACCTGAAAAAAGGACCAAACCAACATGAGCAGATGCCAAGAAGCACTGTCACAAAACATTTTGATGCTTTACTGCATTTTAATTCTGACAATTTTGGTCACTAAATTTCTAAATTTTTTTATTGTTCTTCCAGTTAATCCACATGACGCTACATAACTATTGTGTGAATATCTCTCTAATGAGATTTTTTAAAATACCAATTTCTAGGAGGAACCAAAGAAATACATTTCTTAATTGCCAAATAAATAGAGAAGTGTTTCATTTAATTTCTCTCTTTAAAACTATGGAGAAATCAGAAAGAAAAGAAATTGTCCAGAATTTTAGCTCCTTAAGTAAAAAAAGAGTCAGTAAAATATGTACATAGTAATAAATATGAGGAACAAAGCAGTTAAATATTAATAATAAGCAGTATCACTGGGCTTTTAGAAACTTGCAGGAGAAATGTGTTTATTACATTTTCAATACAACATAACATTAAAATTAATGCAATGAGAAATAACAAGCATTCACCTTTTGAAAAATCATCAAAGTAATGCAGCTACAAATATTCATCTTTGAGAGCAAGATTTTTAAGAAGTTAAAATTATCTGAATCATGCTATAACCATTCTAAATATTTATTGAATTAAACAAGGAATTTTGACTAATTCGGTTATACTCTCATAGGTTCTTCTCAGTCTATCAGGTAGATGACATATCCCCAAACTGTATGTTGCTAATATAATTAAACTATGAATTATTATTGACATAGGCTAGTTACTACTGTGATATAATAAAAGGAAGAAGTAGCAGCACATAGTCCAGTTGTTAACAACATGGACTTTGAAGCTAGACTTCCTATGTTCAAAATCCAGTCTACCTTCTAGTACAATGTCACCTTGGGCAGTAACATAACCTCTCTGTGCCTTGGTTTCTTCATCCGTGAACACACATGGTAACAATACACACACCTCAAATGGTTGATATATAAATTCCTCAGAAAACAAATGGTAAGCCCTGAAAAAACTGGGGATAAAGTGAAATCAGTATTAGAACTTAGAACAACACTTGATCATGTAATTTAAGCACCTGCTATTCCTTGATTCTGGCCTTACTCAAAGTGTGGTCAGTGGACCACAACCATCAGAATTATGTGTTTGAAAAAGTAACCACCTGATCCTCACACCAAGCAAACAGAATTAGAATCTCCTATAGCAAAATCCCAGGAATCTGCATCCTAAGTGATTCTTACACACACTGAAGCTTGAGAAGCACTGCATTAAGCTTAATTATGGTCAAGAGTATTCACACAATTCCCTTTATCTTTTGCTTTATCTCCACATCTGAAATGTGATCTCTATTTATACCATTCATCTAAATCCTTCAGTAGCTTTTTAATTATTATCTACCATGTGTCAGGCATCATTAGTCAAGAGCAGATTCCCAAATTCAGCTCTATGTGATCCTGGTAAAGCAACTTAGTTTTTCTTAGAACATTTAAGTTTGGTGTCAGCTGGATAACTTCTAAGGTTAAAATGAACATCATTAAAGAACATGGATTCATGTTAGTGGAATCAAAAGAAATAAGCCATACTGTAGCACAGTGTTTGACACAGTAAATGCTTATTAAATGGCAGATGCCCATAGTTGTGGTTACTTCTTAGAAATTCTGGATTATATAATCTCAGGTAGGACAATACAGTGGAGGCTACGAAACAATCCCCAAAACTATTTTTGCTGCTCTTAATTCCTCAATATTACATATTTTCATCGTAAGAAAATTTTTACTTTAGCACATTGCCATCCAAAATAAAGACCAAATTTCCCAGATTCTCTTGCAGTTCTGTATGGCTTGCAATTAAGTTCTAGTCCACAGGTACAGGCAAAGGTGTTAACATCCCTAAGCACCTACTAGAAAGTTCGCTTTGACTCTTTTTTCTATATTTCTTTTCTTTATCCTGCTACATGGGACTCAGAAACCACCAGGGACCACAGGATAAGGGCTAGCCAGGTGTGAGCCATGCCTGTAATCCTAGCACTCTGAGAGGCCAAGGCAGGTGGATTGCCTGAGCTCAGTAGTTTGGGACCAGCCTGACCAAAAGTGAGATCCCGCATCAAAAAACAGGCATTGTAGTGGGTCCCTGTAGTCCCCCCTATGTGGGAGACTGAGGCAAGAGAATCGCTTGAGCCCAAGAGTTGGAGGTTGTTGTGAGCTGTGACACCAGGGCACTCTACCAAGGGCAACAAAGTGAGAATTTGTCTCAAAAAAAAAGGATAAGGGCCGCATCCTAGGGATTGCAAACCAGTGAGTCTGAAAGAACCTGGGTCCCTTAAGAATTAGCCAATTAAATCCTAGACTGCATCTGCCCAAAACTCCTTGAAAGAGAAATAAAAGTCTGTCTAATTAAGCCAAAATTATTTAGGAATCTTCTGCTACTCATAGCCAAACCCAGTCCTAGTTGTTAGTAGATAGCTGCCTCCCCCAAAAGGGAGTGAACAGTCTTGCTCCCTTACTTATGTAGTATGTTTCAATACACTTATACAAGCTGATTTCTGAGTAGAGCAACAGGAGAAATGGTTGGAGGAACCTGGGAATATTCATTATGCTAGAAAAGAAAACATGATTACTATTTTCAAATATCTGAAGTTTTCTCCTGTCCTAGAATTGAGTACTATCAATTCTCCACAGAATTCTGAAGTAATACATTTCATCAGGGATCCTGAGTTTCTTAATCCTCAGCCTCAGGATACCAATATACTCTCTGAAATACAAATATAGCAAATTTTTTGTGGGACAAGAAATATGTGCACTTTTCCCAGGAAAGATAGTTGTAGTTTCCACAGTAATTTCAAAACGCTGTTGATTCCAATAGTAATGTAGTTCCTTAATATCAAAATGTACAGAAATGACTTATGCTGGGACTCATGGTCTTTTCCCTCAGGGGTGGGTCAGAGCCCCCAAATTCAGCCATTCTATCCTAAAACTCTCTATCAAAAAGACCCAATCTGAAGTCTGACCATTTCAAAATGGGAAAGGGCAAGGCACCCCTCAAAAAGTCAGAATCTCTGAGCCCTTGGTCAGGTATGTAATCCATGTAGGCCAATGCAAAAATCTTCAAGCTGCAGGGCAAAACCTTCAGCTTTCTAACAAGTAGAGAAGCACGGAAAAGAAAAGGAGCTATAAGTTGTCCTATATTACCTTTTCCTTCTAGGTCAACATTTTTAGTGTAAGTGGTTGGAAAATACAATAAGACTTTTCAGTTGTTCTTTGCCTTTCCTTGTTCAAAACAAGTTCTGGTTTGAATGCAAAAAATGGCCTCTCAGGGCTGTCAGCTCTCCTGAATACCCAGATGCAGAGGTGCTGATATGGAGCATGAGCACAGAATTCCAGTGGACTCACGATGCATGAAAGGTCAGTCAGATTCAAAATGACTACCCAAGTTCAAAGACGAAATTAAGAATTATAAGATGACAGCAAAGTATTTAAACCAAGTTGAGCATAATATATGCTTATGAAGCTGGCACTTGTCTCTGCTCTCACATTTCTCTTCATACTTTCTGTCCTCAAACAACGAATAACCTCTCTGCTCATTTCTTCTTGATGTTTCTGTAAATATAAGCCACACTGCCTAGTGATTGTAAACTGAAAACTAAATCTGGTAAATTTGGAGAATAAGGGAGTTGTTGGCTAGAGAAGGTTGTTCCACCTTCTTCCACTCATACCAGGAAGGCTCCTAGACTGAAGTAAGGATGTAAATGACAGTTACCTTTAAAAAGAAAAAAAATCTTCATAAGGAATGTCTAGATTCAAAGCAACTGATCAGTTTTCATTCACTCTTTCCTTTATTGTCTCTTTATTTGACCATTTCAAATTGTGAACGAGATGCTGACAATTTAACTGTGAACAGTTAAGGCAGATATAGCTCCTGCCCTCATGTAACTAAAATAGACAGGCAATGACAGACAAGTCAAAAGTCCCAAGGAATATCAAGGGGAAAGAATGGGGCACTAAGAAAAGGGTAAAGCAGATTATGATGTGGCTTTGGGGACAAATAAGTCTTCCTTGAAAAATGCATCTCTACAATGAGCCCTTCATGTTGAATAAGAGCAAGTCAGGCCTAGGAAAAGGAAAGAAAGACTGCTCTTGTCAGAAACATGGGCAAAAGTGGCAAGAGGAATTTCAAGGACAAGAAAGAAAATTCACAAGAGCAAGAACCAGGAACCATTGGGCTCTTTAAGAATCAAACATCTTATGGAGCTTTAACTTTATATGTAATAGGGAGCCGCTGTAGAGTTTCATATTTGCTTTGTAAAAATATTACTCTGAAAATGAACAGAGGCAGTGGAGTCCACAGTTAGAGTAGGTAGGGTAGAAGGTTGGATTGGGGCTGGGGGAGGAAGCGGGTGGGTATGAGACACTTAGGTAGAGTTGGCAGTACGGTGTGACTGAATGCGAGAAAGGTTAAGGGAAATTAACCAATAAGGATGTATGCTCAGGATTCTTGGTCTATAACAGGATGGATGCTAGTGCCATTTCCTGTGAAGAGTTAAAGACACAGATAGCCCGGCCAAGATTAAGAACATGGAACTGAACTCTTCCTGTATCTGCGGTTTATGTAATAATAACTCTTTAATCCAAAGTTAGTTTTCTGTCGCTCCCCTCCCCCCATTTTGGTTCAATGTCCCTAAAAGCTGCCTCCATTGAGTAAGTTGGCAAACAGCTTGAGCAGGCCACCAATCAAGGAGATTCTTCTCACAAGAGGGAGCCCTTGAGCATGACCGGGGAGATGGGAAGCTGTCAAACTAAAGAAACAGGAAGCTTTGAACGAGGTAACATACCCCGCCTTAAAGGTCTCGGAGTCACTCCACCCAAAAAAGTCCTGCGACTCAGCAGAAAAGGCCTAGCCTGGCAGGTTTTGCGAGGTTGGACCACTGGTTCCGCCTCCAAGGGGCAAGGGGGACGCGGTAAGTGCCCGGATGTGCACGCCCGGAAAGCGCGCGTGTACCGACGGAGCCTGGAGGGGTGGGACTCTGCTTACGTCGGCGGCGGTGGCAGCGCCGTCGCATCACGTGACCGCGTCTCGCTAGCCAATGGGTGAGCGCGGCGGAAAATTTCGAACATAGTCGTTGTTGAGAGCAACAGGAGATAGTGCCACAGACCCGGGCGCGGGGCTGGCGCCTGGCGGGCGACCCTCTCCGAGCCTTGGAAGACAAGGAGGAGGGCGGTTGCCGATGCGGAAGCAGAAGCAGTGGCCAAGGTATCGTTCTGGGCGCGCCTGCAGGAGTAGCCAGGACCACTTCCGGCAAGAAGCAGGGGAAGCCGTGCGTTTTACAGGTGTGGAACAAGGGCTTAGTGACCTCTTTGACTTCTGTGGGGTTCTCAGTGTCATTCTAAGTTCGGTGGCCAATAGCACCTGCTGCGGAGTCAAACTGACCAGGTGCTTTCCTCCGCTCATTCACTCGATCTGCGATGGTGTTTCCTGATGTTCCTGTTTCCTCTTGTTGAGTGGCGACCCGAACCTCCTACCTTGCGGAACTGTGTAGATTAAGTGATGTGCAAATAAAGTTTCTACGCTCGAAAAAGCGAGGTTCCACGTAAAGACACACAAAAAGATGGGTAACTATTGTTTACGCAACGAAATACCCTTAACGTACCTTTCTTGTACAGGCCTGTAGCTTCCTCAGTTACCCTGGAGATATCAGCAGTGGCTGCCTCCGCAGCAAGATTAAATGAAGAATTAGGGGCGGAGGTCAAATATTTTAAATTCTTGAGTTCAGAGCCCTTGCAAGAATACTACTGTAGCCATTGAGATAATCCGGCACCACTGGCCTTTCTCAGCTTTCATTCGTTCTCTATAAACACCCCTCTTAATACCATTGCCCTAGACAGAAAATAAAACTTATGCGACAAATTGCTTTTGTGGTTTTAACTTGATTAAATTTAAGAATGAAAGTTTTTTAGTTAAGGCTTTGCAAAAGTAAACTAGATTAGTTACTTAATCTGGCTCTCAAACATCTCTGGTTCTAATGTAAAAACTTCATTGTGGTAGGTTGTTTTATACAACCCACCTGCCATTAGTGTCTATAGTTGCTGTTGCTCTACTGGGTATCTCTCAGTATTATCTGATATCTTACGTTGGTAGAAAGAAAATATTTAAATGGGATATACATGATCTATATTTAAGACCCCATAGAATAAAAAGAGGAAAATAAGACTTGGAGAAAATACTCAAGAAAATATTACGTTTAGGAAAATATTTTACTAACTTAGAGGAGATGAAGATATGCTTTATGATGAAAATTGTATACTTAGATTATCATAGGAAACAAGTTTTGGGTTTGTGTTTTTTTTTTTGCAATATTAAGATCCACAAAGTACAATCTAGGGTAAAATATATTCACAAAAAGTAGTTAGACATGTCTGGTAGCATGCTGAAGCATATCTGATTTGCAGCACTGAACCATTAAGTGTACTTATGTATGGTACACTCAGTGGCATATTCCTTTGTCAATGCATGTTTTACTACTTTTTTTTTCTTTCGAGGCAGTCTCTTGCTCTTTCATTCAGACCAGATTGTAGTAGCATCTTCATAACTCACTGCGAACTGAAACTAACTGTATGTAGAACAATCTATTTAAAGTCTTATTTGATGTGGTCATAATTTATAGTCCTGAGTTTTAGCAGTAACTTTGACAATACTAACCTATTCCTCTTCTCTAGTTCCTGCTTATTTTAGCCGTATAATAGCCTATTTAAATTGTATGTAGTGCTACATAGTTAAAACCTCTGAGGATCACCTTGACTTTTCTTAAGAGTATGTGACGGCTCGGCGCCTGTGGCTCGATCGGCTAAGGCGCCAGCCACGTACACCTAAGGTGGCGGGTTCGAATCCCCAGCCGGAGCCCGCCAAACAACAATGATGGCTGCAACCAAAAAATAGCCAGGCGTTGTGGCGGGCGCCTGTGGTCCCAGTTAGTTGGGAGGCGGAGGCAGGAGACTCACTTGAGCCCAGGAGTTGGAGGTTGCTATGAGCTGTGATGCCATGGCACTCTCCCCAGGGGGACAGCTTGAGGCTCCATCTCAAAAAAAAAAAAAAAAGAGTGTGTGACTATCTTAAGTGCTACTGGGTTAAAAGAGTGTGGAAAAGTAACTGACCTATTCTGATAAATTAATAATTAGAGAGGAGCTGGAAAACAAAGTAAAGGTGTATGATTACTGGTGAACTAATGCTGTAAGTTTAATCACTAAAATTGGCCATAAACATTTTCTGTAAGAAACACACATAATAACAGCATTGAAATGTAATAATAAGCACTTCCCATAGTACCTAGCATATAGATAACAATGAGTATTTGTTAAAAAATGAATGGTGGCATGTAATGGAATTTTGTGGTTGGAAATCCATATTTAATAAAACTTCCTTATAAAGTGCCTAAGGAGGATAAGATTATGCCAGAAATACTAATGATATTTCAAAGCTACAAAGTTTAAATTATTGCCTGGTCAGCTAACTTACCTACTTTGAGCTAATTTTGCCGGTTAGGTCTATGTAATCCATTCTTTATGAACAATATATATTTTTAGTTTAAAGTTTTATATTTAATAATGTCTCTCAGAAAAATTATATTTTTTTTGTTGTTTTAAATTCCTAGGCATAAGATGGCCAAGGAAAGGTGCCTAAAAAAGTCCTTTCAAGATAGTCTTGAAGACATAAAGAAGCGAATGAAAGAGAAAAGAAATAAAAATTTGGCAGAGCTTGGCAAACGCAAGTCTTTTATAGCTGCACCATGCCAGATAATCAGTAAGTTATTTTATGTTTTCCTTGTATGTCACTTTTTAAGTTTAGACTTAATAACTGATTTAAACTTTTTTAAATCCCCTTTTAGCCAATACTTCTACACTGCTGAAAAATTACCAAGACAACAACAGAATGTTAGTTTTAGCTTTGGAAAATGAAAAATCCAAAGTGAGAGAAGCCCAAGATATCATCCTACAGCTGAGAAAAGAATGCTACTACCTTGCATGTCAGCTATATGCTTTGAAAGAAAAATTTACTTCACAACAAACAGAAGAGGCTACTCAGGTATTTTTATTACAAAGGCTTGATTTGTAGAGAAAAAGTTGACTCATGAATAAGTTGGCTAGATCAGTTACATTATTTAAATTACTAATGACTATGTTTTCTTTAAACATCCTTGTTCAGTTCTCCAGCACAGCTGTTGTGTCTGACCAGTTAAAAAAGCTTTAAGCACATAGGTATTTGAGGCTTGTGCCTGCCTAACATGGTTCTGAAAGCAGAAAGCAAGACAAAATACAGAAGAAGTAATGTAGCCTTTTATACTGCCAGTCATTTGAATGTTCAGCTGAGTCAAAGACAACACAACTAAGCTAATGGTCTAAAAATGGTCATTGAAGTAGACTAATCCAAAAGTTTTAGATAAATGCTATCTTAGCTTTTCTTTGTAGTTTTGCTATATCTAATGAGATTTTATGAGAACTACCTTTATTTGGGGAATGAGGAGTGTTTAAGTGCTTTTTGGAGATTCTTTTTTACCTGTTTGTTGGCTAAATAAGGAACTCCCAGACAAGGAATACCCTGAACATTGTCCTGACCAAATTTTTAATCTGATTCTGTTTGTGTCTAAGGTTCTAAAGAAGGGAATCAAAAATGGTCCTGCCTGCCAAAATATTACAGACCTGGAGAAAGTTTGCTTTAGAATATTCACTGTGCCTCATTATAAGTTAATACTAAGAAGAGTAATGATGAGCCAGTTTCTCCCTCCTTTTTCTCAGAAGCCACTGCCAGGGAAATCACATGGGGCAAAGGAAAAGAAAAGCAGTGGTGAGTGTCAGGTGTTAACAGAACAGTTTGCTTTCTTCTCAGTGGCTATTTGCTATGCCAGTTCTGAAGACTGGCATTTAGACCAGGAGGCATAAGAAAGCAAGGGGTTTCTGCCTTACTCTAGGCTATGGGAAAAAAACAAACAAACAAAAAAATAGAAAGCCAAGGGCATGGGGAGTACTTGAGAAAGGAATTAAAGTGATTCCTATTTTTTCTTTGTGTGCTATAGACAGTTGTACAATATATACATATGCAGAAATACACATAGGCAATATATACATGTATAGTGTAGTTGAGAATTGCCCCTGTAAAGATTAGATATGATTTCTTCACCTTCATGTGAGGATTAGATTGTTTTAATCTTTTTTTCCAGAATGCAATCTTTCCTAATTTTAAATTTCCTTGTTCAGTTAACTAGGAGGAAAAAAAAAATCTCTCCAAAGGCATTTGAATCTTCCTCCTCCCTTTTGGCTGAAATCACACACCAGTAGTATGAAGTGAATATTCAGTGAGATAATCACAAAAGCAGGGGGGGGGGAAATGTGTAATTACAGGCCCTTTAACATTTATCAGTGACTTTTTAAGTATTTACTAAAACATTAGTTGCTAGATGAGTATATTAGCATTTAAAACATCAAGTTTATTTTCTGTCATATACTTTTTGTATGTTATCACTCATTCTCAACCATCCTTCTACACATGTTCTTCACTATTTATCAAGTCAATTTAGCAATGTTGGAGAAGCTTAAAGTGCTTTAATTATAAGAATGTTTTTTGCCTACCAGTAATTAACTTAGCTTTTAAATAATTTCTAATAGCCTTTCATTCCTTAAATTTTATAATAGATCTTTTTATTAATTTGTCTTTAAGTTATATTACTATACAGTTAAATATTCTTTTTCATTTACCCTCAACAATATTAGTTTCAGAACATTAGCATGTTTATGATACCATGTGGCTATCACATTTAAAGCTTTTAACAGGATTAAATTTCTGGTTGTTTTATCTCTGATGAACAGTTTTAGCCTATTCATTATAGCACCAACATATATTTGCATCACATTTCCAAAAACAATTGAACTAAATTAGAATGCCTTCTTAGGACTTGAACTGGAATTCTCATCTTCATAACACAGTTCTGCAGATCTGCTTATTTATATGTGTATTCTCCCTCCTCCTCCTTGTTACAGTGGCAGGAGTGTTCCCTGCTCCTATTAACAACAACCTCTTCTCATCTCCTCTAGGACTTTGCTCCTGGAAGTTTGCTCTCTCTTCCATGTGTCTTCCTCACTACTAGATTGTTCCAGTTGTCATACAAATGTGCTTTAGTATTTCTCACTTGAAAAGGAGAAGAAAAATCAAACCTCTCCTTGTCTCACATCTATCTCCTCATTTCTCTGCCTTCCTTCACAGCAGAACTTTTCCAAAGAGTGCATTCCCTACCAAATTCAGTGGTTACTTCTCTTTCTTCTTGACCTTTCAGTAATATGCCATACAGGGTTTACTATTTACTTGAAATACTTTATTTCTTAGTTTTTTTGATATGCTCCCCTAGTTTTCTTACTACCTTTCTCACTTTTCTGTGTCAGTCTTTCTGACTGACTGCTGCTTTGATCAGCATTTAAGTGCCAATTGTCCTAGACTCACCTTATCCTCTCCTATTGCTTTATATACTATCTTTCCTTTGGTGATGTCTAAATTAATAGTACAAGAACTAACCGCAGATACACATACAGCTACTACTTGATATCTCCGCATACAAGCTTATAACGAATGTCATACATAGTTTATACAAAGCACAATCCCTGTGTATATTTTATACAAAGCACTATTTTCTCCCTCCAAACAATATTGTATACTTCTGCCTGTCCATAAGTCTTATTCATCTCAATAAAGTAGCCTACCCTTTGTTTAGGCCAAAAAGCATAAGAGGATTCCCTTTCCTTCATTGTCCTTGCCGCCATCCCTGTTCGCTCTCTGAGTATGACTTGTTATCGCTAGGCCTTCCACTGAGCTTCACTTCCATAGCTATGACTCTAGTCCCAGCTGATACCATGTACCTGACTTGTCATGGTGATTCCCTCTACCCTGGCCCCTTCCAATCCATGTTTCACATATTGACCAGACCTATCCTTTGAAAACTTAAATCATTTTAATTCCCATCTTAATATTAAGTAACTTTCTGTCACACTTAGACTAAAATCCAAACTCACTGGCAAGAAGATCACTTGAGCCCAAGAGTTTGAAGTTACTGTGAACTATGATGCCACAGCACTTTACCCAACACAACAGAATGAGACTGTCTTAAAACAACAACAGAAACATAAAATCTAAACTCATGGCTCTCAAGGCCCTATATTATCTGGCCTCTGCCAGTTCAGCTTCTACTGTTCTTACCTATGCTCTAGCTACACCATCTTTCTTTCTAAACACAGCAAGGTTTTTCCTGTTTTTTTGTTGTTGTTGTTGTTGTTGTTTTTACTGTTTTTATTTCTTCCCTGCATTAGAATATAAACTTTAAGAGAGTAAGACTTGATTTGTTTTTTTAGCTATTGTAGTTTCATTTCCTAGCATGGTGCCTGGCACCATAAAAGAGTCAAGAAATGTATACTGATGAATAAATGAATGTTTTGTTATGAATACTTAATCACAACTTTTCTTTTGTTTTAATATGACAATAGAATCAAGAAAAATGTCCCTCAGGAATGGACTCCAATAATGATGACAACTCCAGGAATATATTTATGAAGGATTTACCGTTAGTATCAAATTCCTTTTTATGATTATTAAAAATTTAATTCTAATCCATTTATAAAAGGAAATTTCCATCATATCAACTCTTTTATATATATACATATATATGCATATATATATATATATATATATATATATTTTTTTTTTTTTTTTTTTTGATGGGGAGGACAGAGTTTCACTCTGTCGCCTGGGCTAGAGTGCTGTAGCATCAGCCTAGCTCATACCAACCTCAAAGTCCTGGATTCAAGTGATCCTGCCTCAACCTCCTGAGTAGTGAGTACTACAGGCACCTTTTTTTTTTTTTTTGAGACAGAGCCTCAAGGTATCCCCCTGGGTAGAGTGCCATGGCATCACAGCTCATAGCAACCTCTAACTCCTGGGCTCAAGCGAGTCACCTGCCTCCGCCTCCCAAGTAGCTGGGACCACAGGCACCCGCCACAATGCCCGGCCATTTTTTGGTTGCAGCCATCATTGTTGTTTGGCGGGCCCGGGCTGGGGATTCGAACCCGCCACCTTGGGTGTATGTGGCTGGCGCCTTAGCCAATTGAGCCACAGGTGCTGAGCCAGTGAGATTCTTTCTTTAAAAAAAAAAAAATCCAAGTAGCTGGGACTACAGGGGCCCATCACAATACCTGGCTATTTTTTTGCTGCAGTTATTGTTGTTAAGCTGGCCTGGGCTGGGTTCAAACCTGCCAGCCTTGGTGTATGTAGTGCCAAGCCCCAGCCTGTACTTTTTAAAATACTAAATGTTGGCCAGCCTGGTGGCTCGTGCCTGTAATTCTAGCACTTGGGAAGCTGAGGTGGGTGGATTGCCTGAGCTCACGGGTGAGCCGGAGTGAGACCCTTATCTCTAAAAATAGCCAGGTATTGTAGTGGGCACCTGTACTCCCAGCTACTTGGGAAGCTGAGGCAAGAGAATGGCTTGAGCCCAAGAGTTTGAGGTTGCTGTAAGCTGTGATATTACAGCACTCTACCAAGGGCAACAAAGTTGAGACTCTGTCTTAAAAAATAAATAAATAGGCTCGGCGCCTGTGGCTCAATCGGCTAAGGCGCCAGCCACGTACACCTAAGGTGGCGGGTTAGAATCCCCAGCCCGGCCCGCCAAACAACAATGATGGCTGCAACCAAAAAATGGCCGGGCATTGTGGCGGGCGCCTGTGGTCCCAGCTACTTGGGAGGCAGAGGCAGGAGACTCGCTTGAGCCCAGGAGTTGGAGGTTGCTATGAACTGTGATGCCATGG
>CAUYQV010024423.1:0-43723 GCA_963574575.1 Galagoides demidoff | reverse complement strand
GCCATGGCATCACAACTCATAGCAACCTCCAACTCCTGGGCTCAAGCGAGTCTCCTGCCTCAGCCTCCCAAGTAGCTGGGACCACAGGCGCCCGCCACAATGCCCGGCCATTTTTTGGTTGCAGCCATTATTGTTGTTTGGCGGGCCCAGGCTGGGGATTCGAACCCGCCACCCTAGGTGTACGTGGCTGGCGCCTTAGCCGATTGAGCCACAGGCGCCGAGCCACCGCTCCAGTTCTACAAGGTATACTCTACAACCTGAGTCTAAACATGAAGAACTTTTTTTTTTTTCTTTAGTATCCCCTTTTGCCCTATGGTAAATGTTATTAAGCTGTTTTTTCTTTCAAAATCAATTGCTAATGTTTGATTTTTGGAAACTTGTTCTTACTGAGCTACTAAGACTTGGTCTAGAAGAGATACACATTTTGCCTTACTAATCTTCACAGTCACCCAGTGAAGCAGATATTATGATCCCTATGTCACAAATCCTTTTCCCAACAAGGAGACTGAGACTTAGGAAGACTGAATGACTTGCTTACCTGACTTGCTCAGGTTCACAAGGAAAGGACTAGAGCTGGGATTAGAACCCAGACCTTTCTAGCTGTTTCCTAGCTCTATCATCTGGACCAGAGTTTAGTCCATCACAAGGGGTGACTTATGTTCCCAAAGAACCTCCCTAAATCTTTACTGAAATTTGACTCAGACTTACAGAGGAAAAATCAGAGAGTGGCCATGGGCTCCAAATTCTTATTAGCACAAAGTCAGACACCAAGAAAAATTATATTTTCATTTTCAAGGGGAAGAAAGATGCACCTGAACTTTTGGTTGAGAGGGATAGGCAGAAGGGGCAGAGGAATACTTTCTAATTACATCTTTTGCATAAATTCTAGTTTTGGCCAAGAAAAATACTTCAATGCTGAGATTATAGGAGCTCTTTGCTTTCTATTGGCTGATAAATTTTACTACTAATGGCTTGGCACCTGTAGCTCAGCAGCTAAGGCACCGGCCACATATACTGGGGTTGGCAGGTTCAAACCCAGTCTGGGGCCTGCCAAACAACAATGACAACTACAACAAAAAAATAGCCAGGCACTGTGGCGGGCACCTGTAGTCCCAGCTACTGGGGAGGCTGAGGCAAGAGAATCATGTAAGCCCAAGAGTTTGAGATTGCTGTGAGCTATGTTGCCATGGTACTCTACTGATGGTGACATAGTGACACTGTCTCAAAAAAAAATTTTTTTTTCTACCATTAACAAAACCTTAAAACAATCTAGTTTTTATCACAATTTTTTCTCTTCTTGGCTTTTGTCTGCATGAGCAGTGGGCATGCTTGGCAATGGAGCTGGACTGTTCCATTAGGAAGTTCGCTATTTTAGAGAGTGGTTCTGGAGCAGGGAGGAGGGCACTGGTGAGATGGCTACCCCAACAATCAATAGCTGTCTGTTTGAGCCTAAGACACAGCCTAGGGATGAATGTCTATATTAAAATGTATGATTAAAGCACATTCAATTCGGAGGAAAAAAGAGGCTCTGGAAAGTTCTCCAAAGTCCTGAGAGGGAGAATAATCTCCCACTCTCTTTTTTTCCTTTCTGGATGTTGAAATCTGAGGACATGTGGGAGCTCTGCTTATCTGTTTAATGGGATTTTACTGCACGTGCTAACCATGATTAGAATCTGCTTGTAACAAATATTGAATCATTTCAAGTTAGGAAACAAAAGGGCAGAGGAATAATAATGAGCAAATTGAGACTATGAAATGTCTTTTAAAAAAAAATTGGAAGAAGCAAAGACCACCTGGAACCCTGCCAGAGGGCATGGCTGGCTGGGCTGGCTCCCCATCATGGGCACCAGGCACCCCAGGGCCTGATGTAAACACTCTTCTGCTTCCGCGGGTGTCGTGTCAAAACATTAGCGACAGGGCCTCGGAGCCATCAGATTAAGAGAAATCTGCAAACACTATCTTTTCCCCTCCTCTCACATTCTCTTAAAACAAATACAACAATATCGGGGAGAGGATGTTGGCAGAAAAGGCACAGAGTTGGAAAGAGTGTTTAGACAGAATGGTTCCTGCTGCTTTTGCTCCAGGAAAAGGGCCCGGGCCATCGGGGTGGTCATAAGGTCAGGCTAAGGGGATTCTGGAGGAGTGACTGTCTTGTGCAGTGAGAGACCTTGTGACGCCTCAGAGCCCTTACTGAAAATTACTTCTTGTCTCAATAGAGAAGAGGGAGTGGAAAAGAGTTTCGAGGATTGTAGGCTTTGGGTCAGCTCCTTGGACAATGGTGGAGGGACCCAGCGTCGAGGGCCACCTCTGTTTAGATAAGAGCTGTTCCGTGAGCTTCTTGGCTTGTGCTGCTTCCTGCTCTTGAGGACCCTGTGGTCTGTTCACACTTGGAACAAGGCCTTTCATCCCCGCGCTTTCCTTCCTCCTCTCATTCCTTCTACTTCTAGCATGAGCTCCAGCAGTCTCCCTCCCCAATATAAGACTCCATCCCATCCGCCTTACCCCTTCTCCTTTACAGAATCTATCCAGGGCCAGGGGATCCCCAGCACCCCACACCTGAATGGCTGGAGGCTAAATGGGTGAGTGCTTCCTTGGTTACACCCAGCTATGACACTCAAAGAGAACACCTATTTTGTTCATTCATTTTTTTTTTAGTTATAGATTTCATACATTAAAAATCTTTAGAAAAACAATAGGAGTGGCAACAAGTAATATCCTTTAAAACATTCAAGAAGGAGGCTTAAGATATTACGTCCAATCACTCAGTGAAGACTATTTTAATTTATCATTATATTTTGTTCTCACCAAAAGGAGGGAGAATGGCTTACTTATTATATAGTGGTCCATACTGAAAGCTTTGGAGTGGGGGTAGGGAATAATAGTTTAGCATAACAAACATAGATTTTAGAATTAGCCAGACCTGAGTTGAAATCACGGATTTGTAATTTTCTATTTATCTAACACTGGATAACAAAAGCCCAATTAAGAGAATCATAGGCATGGAAAATTGCTCAGAGGACTTGCAGTCTTTTTGACTTCTTATGTTATTCTGAAATTCTGTCATTAGATCAAAGCCCGCAAAAAATCACTTCTAAAAAATTCTGCTTTGGTGTTATGTCATTGCCCACATTGAAGATGATAGAATTATCAGTCCTGTGACATTCACTGTAGTAGAAATGTGTACAAAATAGTACAAAGACTCTGTCTGCTGTATCTGGTACAGTGTGAGAGAAGAGCTCAGTTCCCCGAAAGCTTGTGTTTCTCTTGGTTTGTTTTTGTCTTATGGACCCTTTAATCTTGCGAATGATTATTTCCTTTCTCTTTCTCTCTCTTGACAACTAGAAGGTAAAGCACGGGGCCGTACTGCTTTCCTAATCTTACCCCATTTACTCACTTCATCCAGAGTTGCTCATTTATTTGCTGTATTTTTTTGTGAACTACTTCAACTTCTATAGGAATGGATCTGTTCTTAATATTGCCAACTCAAAAAAGCAACCCCATGGTACCATTAACAGGTATTAAAAAACAGAAGGGAAATAACTTAAAGAATTTAAAGAAAATCCTTTTGGCATCAGCAAACATTGGGGCAATACTGAATGAGTTACTTTGTGTACACGCTGCCTGGCACACAGTAAACACATCATCATTAGTGTTGTCATTTATTATCTGATGACACTGAGCTCCTGAAGAGCAGGGCCTCTGTGTGACTCATCATTATAGCTTTAGTTTCTGGACCAATCACCCTGTAAATAGTCGATGTGCAACACATGCCTTCAGCCCAGGTAACTGCCTGATAAGAAGAGCGAATCCTAACACAGAATGGCCTGATGAAATGGGGACCTGACCTCATGTCAGGTGTCAATCCTGCCGTCCACACTTTCCTCAAATGTGCTGAAAGGGGGGCACTGGTGACCGTCAAATGACCTCTCACACACCCCCTAACCTAAGCACAGTGTCACCACCATCAGGGCCTATCCATTCACAATGACAAATATTAATGAAGACAGGGAATCTACTGGGGACCCAGATAACCTCCACATGGCCCCTGACAGACTGTGGTCATGGACAGTTTCAACTTGGGCAATGATGCTGACATGTGGAGAGGCGACTGGTTGTCTAATGGAAAATAGAAAATTGACCAGCAGCGCCCACCTCCTTTCTTCACAGGTGGGCAAAGATACTGGCTCATAATTACCAGCACCATTTTATTCACATAAAAAAATAATTTGTTCACAGGCCACGTAAGATCTGAAATCACAGCCCCTGAAAGAAGCTGACGATTTAGTTTCTTTTGCTAATAAGGAATGTACATGTTTATTGAAGAGACAAGTCAAATTCCGGGAAGAATCTCAGAATACAGTTGAGTATGTGCAAGCAAAATGCCAAGAGCCTATAGCTACTGTAGGCTGAGTGAGTGAGACTTGGGTCAACGAGCATCTGAGCAGCTGAGGTAGAATTCATGAACAGGAATAGATTCTGGGCTATTATAACTCCTTTAAATGTCCTAAAAGATCTGAAATGTCTGCAATTTCTGGTCCCATTCTGATTTCTCGGGAATAAATCATCATAATCAAAGGCCCTATACAAAGATGCAACGATGTTTCCCAGGAGAACATTAACCCAACAGTGTGGATCATCTTGTCAGATGACTGTCTGGTTTCCCAATTATGAGGGCGCCACTGCAGAGGGAAGTGACTTGTCAGTGAGCAGCCCTGGAGCTGCCTACAAGTATTAGAAGTGTGGGTCAACTTCCAGCAAACAAACTTAGCACTTGCAGTGTGCCAGTCTCTGGGCTAAGTACCTCACATATATCACCTCATTTAATCCCCCCAACAAGCTTACAGTGGCAGTGCTATATGGAGGAGGAGACCCAGACTCAGAGAGGTGGTTTATTTTGCCAAGAAACACACAGCTAGTAATGTAAATGGAGGAGGGGTGACAGAGCCAGGACTCAGGTTTGAGCCCATGTTCTTAAACTGTAGATTACATTGCCTCTCTTGATATCACAGCGTGGGCTTCTTAAAACACATCTGCTTTCTGGATCATGAGCTTTTGACCAAAAATTACTCATTTTAATGTCAAAGGAGTTGTTACAGAACCAATTCTGATAGTGACAAATGAACTACTTTCAATTGCCTGGTTGATGATGTGTTGGGGGGACACACATTTATAGTCTCTTTGACATGTCAACCAGGACTGGTCTCCTAACAAGTTACTTGGACTCTCTGTACCTGATCTGGAAAATGGTGACAAATGTAATGTCTGTCTCCCATAAGTTGATAACTGAATGAGCTAATGCATGTGAAGCACATTTTCAACACTTAAATCCCATAGACAATAGAAATCCTAGACCGTACAGTATTGTACAAGTCATGATCTTTTGTGTGTCTCTAGATAGCCTTTAAATACACATTTTTGTTTTCCTCACCTTATTCTTTCAAGGACGTTTTCATGGTCATGAGGGAGGATTTGTCAATGAGGTAGCAGTGATCTTCCTATATAATTTTCAATGATGATGACAAAGCGTATGGAACGTTAAAGACCTAAGGAACTGGAATAATATACACCCATGGAATTTTTTTTAAAGCCTGACTTACAGATCCGGAAGGCAGAATTTCAGGGCTACAGTACACATACCATGTGCTGAAGAAATGCCACAGGCAGGACACCACCGGTGATGATTCTGTAACAGTCCATCAGTCAGTAAGAAGGGACCAGGTAGGCTTCTGGCCAATAGACAGCAAAGCCCCAGGCAGCAGCCAGGGAAGGTGAGCTGGGGAGAACGACTGCCCCACTCAGCTCTTCTGTGTCCATTCAAGAGCTTGCCCTACAGGTCCAAACTTAAACCTTTTCAATTTTGGCTTTTATTATTTTCTCAACCCAAATCTGATGACATGTCCTCTTTAGCTCCTCAACCCATTCCTACCTCCCCTTGTCACTCTGTCACGTCCAGGACCTACCCACCTATGACCTTTAGGGCTCAAATCCCACCTCCACCATGGTGCTTCCTCTAAACTGCAGCACTCACCACCCACCACCCACAGTTGCCTATGTTATAAGCACCTCCCATGAGACTCAACACAATGTGTGTTGGAAATAATAACAAACAGGAAGCTAGAGACAGGCATCTAGTCCTGAGCTTGCCATTAAGTAGCGTGAAATGAGAGAGAATTACCTCTGAGTCACAGTTTCTCATCTACATAAAACAAGCTCTTTAAAAAAATCAAATCTCTAATATTCCTAATTCTAAGCGAAGTAATCATTCCAGGTGACTGGGTTGAGGTATGCTGAGGCTGAAATTTGCAGCCTCCTTGTCCCCATTTCATTCACTCATCATCCATAAAGTCTCATGTCTTCTCTTTCACTTTCTTTGGACCTCTCCTTTTAATTTCTTAATTACTCTCCTGTGTCTTCTTTGCCTAAACATCTGTAAGCTTTGTGAGACCACTGAGGGCTGGGTGCTTGCTGAATCCCAGTCCAGAACGTTAATCATGAATGATAAATGAGAGAATGGGACTTCCCTGCAGGAGATCAAATACCCCAGTGTGGCAAGAAAGTCAGAGACAGGGTCAGTACTGCTAGGGCAAAGTCAGTACTGTTAACATGCCCATTAACTGTTTGACTTGCCAACCAGCCTAAGGGTGGACTTACTTAGGTCTGCCCATCCCACTGGGATTTATAGCCCCTGAAAGGGTCCACTTCTTCCTACAGTAGGTCATCACAGGTTCTCAAAGATATTGTGAAATTTGAGCCAAATCCTCCTCTAATTGCTGCTAACCTCTTTCTCTTTTGCTCTCCCACCCTCAGCTCAACTCCAACTCAACAGATGGGCTCAGTTGTCATTAACCACTGACAAGAAGAGACCTACTAGGTTAGGCCGGAGAGCTCCTACACCTGTCCCTTGAGGACTTCCCTTTCTTCCTCTGGGAATCCATAGGGATCGACTCTGAGAAGCCACATGGGACATCAAGGAAAAGTAACCTTCCAAAATGCCAGCCTGTTTAGCCCCATTTCCTTTTATTATGTAACCTGAAAACACCTGAGATATAACTTGTTGAGTTTCAGTTTCCTTATGGGAAAGTAGGGGAGTTTTAACTATTATGTAGAATTGTTGTACAGATGAGAGATCGTAATGTGTAGAAGAATAAACACAGCTTTGGGCACCAGAAGGGACTTGCTGATTAATCTATTATAGCTGTAATAATTAAGTGGACCACTGCATTCAAGGTGCCAAAACATGCTATGAGGCTTCTAGAGAAATTGTCAAGAAACAAGGGCTAGTGACCAGGAATTCATTAAAAGGCACTGCCAGGGCCACAGTCTAAATCCAATGCCCCCTCCAATTTCTCAATCCACCAAGGTTCTGCTTTTTCACCTAAAAGGGCAGTGAGATTCATTAAAACCACAGAATAGATGCGTAAGTGCATGTTTTGTGAGTGATTTGTTTTATTTCTCTAATTCCTAACAATCTTGTGTCAGGACTTTAGTTTCTAGATTTGATAATGAAAATGCCCATTCAATTTCCAAAAATTGGAAATTGCCCATGAATATGGACAAAGAAAAATTGAGAGGTTCTGTCAGTCTTTTTAAGGAGTCTTCCCAAATTGTGCATCACTATCTCCTGGTATTCTGAATCCTGGGACACTACGTTGAACCTTGTTGAATAGATCCCTATAAAACCCATCCAGCATAGATTTCCTATGACTCAGCCTTTTGGTTTAATTTAAAATACATAATGAAATGTTTGATAGCAATTACAGGAGACAGTTAATTCGTTAGAAACAATTATTCACCAGATTCACTGTATTACTATGAAGAGTGGGAAAAGCAGGCAAATCTCACAAAGCATGGAAAAGTGGCAACGAGGCATTTGGCAAATGAACTCGTGCTCTGTTCTCAGGACTTTGTATGAAATATTAATAAGGGCTGTTGTCTGAGCATTCACTTTGGGCAGTGTGCACTTCCTCATCTAGTAATTATATAACAGAATGCAAGAAGTTTCTCATTAGTCAGTGAACATTCACTTTTGGCTTCGGATGAAAGCCTCCTGGATAAGATGGCCAGTTTTATTTGCCTATTTGTTCAAGCTCAGTTTTGCTAAAGTGGTCTTTGGTCAAGTAGTCTTCTTTACAGTTCTCATTTTGATTCAAGGTTTTGTTTGTGGCAAATTAAAATTCTCTGCAGCATGCCTGATGGGAAGCTGCATACCCAGGCCCACACTGCAGAGAATATATGTTGAGACACACGGATAAAAATTGTCTATATATGTAAGAGGAATGTGATAAATATTAAATCAGGAGGTATGTGATCCCGCTTCCAAAAGAAGAGTTTAAATCACAGTTTTCCTTAGACATCTGACCTGCATTTTGCCCTGGGAAATGTTGACTTTCTCAATTTTTCAATTGTTAAAACTTTCATTTTGTAGGCAGAAAATAAAATATGGGGCATAAAACTGTTGCAGCATAAAAATAATAGACATTCATGCTGGCAGTCAATTAAATTTGGGTCCTTGAGTACATTTCTAATTAACTACCATTAACAATTGTTTTGCTTTTGCCCTGTTAATTTTACATACCCCACTGATGCGCAAAACTGTGTTACTCCCAAATGATCCATCCCTCACACATCGCTAATGATTCAGGCCTCCCTTTCTTTGCCAATTTGCTGACTTACAATAGAGAGATGCAATTAGGCAAGCCCTTCTCAGAGTTCCTAGATGCCTCTGCCTTTCCCTGATCTTTGTAGGCCACCACCCCACCCCCACCCCCAAAATCCCCCAAAGGAAAACAGTAAACTACACTCAGGTCTGGAGTGTCAGTTTTCTCTAGACCTCCATCCGTGTTTCAGAAATGGCTCATCAAATTGCCATCGAGAATGGCTGCGGAAGATTATTTTCTATTTAACTTCTAAAGTATGTAATTATTTTAAACTCCAGTCTGACCTATTTTAGAGTTTTGGAAGCAATTCCTTGAGAGTCCATTAGGTACGTCTATTAGGTATTACTTAGATAACTCACTATTGTAGCTAAGAAAGCAATGAAGAATACTGTAACCCTCAAACTTGCAGGAGTTGAGAATCTAACCACATTTTTGCATCTTGAAGGGCCTCATTGGCAAAAGATCAAATAAGGCAAGCAAGGTTTTAGAGCTAACGGAGCAGAGAATGAGAATGCCTTGATTTGTATGGGTGGACAAAGGCTGGCAAAGGTGGGCCAGGTTGGCACTGAAGAAAATGTGGGTTGACACCGATGGTGGAGAGGCTGCTGCACTTTTTTTCTTACTGGGTCATTATTAACATTATAATCACAGAGTCAGTTTTGTATCAAAGTTTATGCTTACATGTAAGACTTTTCTACTTCAGTTGAAAGTTTCTGTTAATTTGGCACTGATCCTCAAATGGCCAATTTGCTTTCTAATTTATAGGGAACTGAAAGGTAATAGCAGTGTGCAACAATTGGGAAATTATTTTGAGCTTTTTTGAAGGAAGAAAATGTAATTTAATGTGATTTTCTCACTTAACTCATTCATAGCTCTCTATCCTAGGAAAGGGGAAGCGCGGCACTTACCATTTACAGAAGGGGAAAGGGAAGCACAGATTAAATAACTGGTCAAGGTCACACAGAAGTCAGGGACTGTGCCAAGAATAGAACCCATTTCCTTGATTCCCAGGTCTCTATGCCTGAGACTGCGTAATAGATATTCTGCAGGTACATACATAGACTCAATAAGGAATCTGCACAAATGCTAAAGACAAATGCTGTTTATCTTTGTATTGCACATAGTTGGTGCCTACTCAATACTTGGGATGAGCAGGTGGTTGACAGTATATTTAGACTGAATGCCAATATTTAGATTGATATTGATGAGGTCCAAAATTTGTCTGTGAGATGTGAGCAGTATTAATGCAATGTAAGTAATAGTTTCTCACTACACATTTTGAATGGTCATCACAGATACCTTATAAAGAGAATGAGATTTTTACGAAAAATCCCATATTAGCTAAGTTTTTTTTTCCATTAGAGGGGGAATAACATGGCATGTGTAACACTGGTAGCTTTAATACTTGATCAGTGTTATTTATTACTCAGAATAATGATTTGTGATAGGTGGGGAGAGACAAGTGGCTTGTGATCAAAAGCATGTGTGTTCAGAAAACAAAACTGCAGTCACAAAAGCTGCAGGCTTTGACCTCCCTAAAGATCCAAACGTGGTCAACTTTTTAAAAACATACCTTACTTTAAAGAAGAAGAAAAGATAGTCCCCTAAACAACCAGGTGGGAGCTGAACACTAATGGGGGAGGTGGTCGGAGATAATAGAGACTGGGAGGAGGGTGATCCAGCGGACACCTCCCCAGCCCCCACCGTGTGTTTGTGGGAAGTAGACCAAAGAGAGCTCCAAGGCCCATTTGGGCCATAAAATCCCCCAGTCAGTTACCTGAGGGTCTACTTGGTCTTGAACATTCATAAATAAAAGCAGCCTTTCAGCATCTTAGATCCTGCCTGAGAAAATAGTGATCTGGAGTCCAAATAGATGCCAAGATTGTCCTTTCCCTATCTGCTCCTGGGTTCCTCAAATCCACCCTTCCCATCCCCCAGTGAGAGGCCCCCTCTCTCCAGTCCTGTACTGTGACTTGTTCCTTTAGTGACTGACCTCCTTGCCGTGGGCAATGTTATCTAAGCAGTATTTCCTGTAGGACTGACTGTACCAGTGCTGCGGCAAAGCTCGTCAGGAACCCTGAGATGAGAGTAGCTCCTGGCCTGGGAGGTTTAGTATCCCACTCGGTTCTTCAAAATGCGGGGGGGAGAGGGGAACGTGAAGTTCTAGAAATCGAGTGTGGAGTGGGCTTCCCACTCAGCCCCACCCCAGTCTCAGCCAACCCACAGTGCAGAACCACTTCCTCCCATGACGGGAAACAAATGAATGGGACAGACCACAGAAACTGGCAGAGTTACTTCATTTCCCCATGACACGCTTCTAATTATTCTTCCTTTTACTTTTGCCCAACTCTTCTATAGTTCCTTAATTTCTCTTCTTCTGAAAAGTCGTATTTTCCTTAATTCTGCCTATCCCCCCACTAAATTTCTATTTTTTAAGCACAAACAAAATTGTATTTTACTTTCCCAATTTGTGTTCATTTCTCAGAAATGTTTGGTAAAATTTTAGCACTACAGTAGGCAGAAATTTCCTGTTAAGTTCCTAACAGTTCTTGGGTCTTACTTAGAGATATATACCCAGTGCTAGCAATTATCACAACCTTGCATTTCCATGGCACTCGGCACCTTTCCGCTCATGTTACCTCATTTGATGCTCGTTTTCTCTGTGAAGTAGGGATCTTATCTAATATGAACAGAAGCTGCAAACTTCACGCACGGGGAAGGTACTATGAGGTTAACACCCTGCGGGGGCTTCCTAGTTCATGCCCAGGCTAACATGAACAGGCTTAGGAATATCTATTTAGAAGTCTCTACCACTTGTTGAGGATAAGAAAAATCTAAAAATTTCACCTTATTCAGTGTTATTAACTTATCTTAATATTATTAATATTCAGAAGAAATATCCTAGTTCTCCTATCATTTGCCACATTATTTTGTGTATGTTTTTTTTTTCCTCAAGACAGAGTCTCACTGTGTCACCCTGGGTAGCGTGCCATGGTGTCATAACTCACAGCAACCTCAAACTCCTGGGTTTGAGCAATCCTCCTGTCTCACCCTCCCAAATAGATGCGACTATAGGCACGTACCATGGCACCTGGCTTGTTTTTTAATTTATAATGAGATGGGGTCTCGTTCTTGCTCAGGCTGGCCTCAAACTTGTGACTTAGGGCAATCCACCTGCCTCAGCCTCCCACAGTGTGAGGTTTACAGGCATGAGCCACAGTGATCAGCCACTTTACTTTTTTTAAAAGCAGAAAGATAAAAAGGGAATTTTACTTTATTTCTTCTTGGCTCATCAGCTTTGAGTTTCCCTTTCCCTTTTATTCCTGATATAAGAACAAGTTCTTATAAAATATTACTCAGTTAAAACATAGCTCACTTGCATGAAACATTTTACCACTTTTTTGTTTAAAAGGAGGAAGTTGTTTCTAGTTGAACTATCAGTAGTTCTGATAGTTTTAAAATATATTTACATACTTATTAGACTCCAGAAAACTATATATTTTGACTTAAGTTTGAACCTCTTTCTATATTAACTTAGATACATTAATAAGCTGACCACATTAAACTAATTAATAATTTTGAGGTACTTAAATACATTCTATCCTCAAAGCTAAACTAAAGCCTTGGCTGTGGCTATAGATAAATGTGCTCTTTAACTACAGACCGAAATTTAAATACTAGGAATTATTTTACCTATTTAAGAGTAATGATGTGTATATGCTAGTGACCTCTGATAATCATGTATAGACGCCACTATGTGAATATGTAACTATATTAACTCAAAATAGGTGTGAGCACTAAAATCCTGACCACACCCGAATCCGAGTCAATCTAAGTGAATGAAAACATATTTAAGACATAGTTGACAATTTTTAGTAATTAGAGAGGGTTTCATTCATCTATAGATTTGAGCTTTATCTTTTGTGACAAGGTGACATAGAGGAGCTCTGTTCATTTCCCACTTCTAAGGTAAGTACACCAGTGTAACCACCAAGCACCAGATTGGGGCCTGACACAGGTAGGCTGCTTAGCACCTGCTGACTACAATAAAAGAACCAGAGCTTCTTACGGCTGTGCACAGTCTTGGCAGGTAATTTCAAGCAACGACATATGGAAGAAACGAAGCAGCAGAGAAACTTAAATAGTAAAGAAACAAATAGTAAAGAAATGGAATAATTCAAATGGTCAACAAACATTCAAGGCAGTGCTCTGAGTCTTGGGAGAATTCCAGAAGGAATTAATCTCTTCATACCTTGGCAAGCTCATTTCATAACACAGAGAAAGATCCCATATGCCACAAAGAGACTGGAAAGAGAGCTAATATTTGCAAAGTTTCCCTTCAGCTGGTCTCATTCCTTAAACCATATTTTGTTAGTATTATTTAACCCCAGAGGTGTAATAACATAGCCTACACTCACAATGGTAACTCTATCCTTTTATCCAAATCTAATACCTTAAATTATTTAGTAATTTTTAATTTATTTTGCATGTTAGGTTAGCACACGTATCAAGACCTTAAAGGGAGAGGTCTGCAAATACTGATACCTACCCAAATTTGGAAATTAATACAAAATTTCAGTAGATCTCACTGTCTTTTGGATTAAATATCCATGATGGCAAAGAAGGTATTCAAGATTTGTAAGTTATTGCTGTATTTCTATGTTTCTATTTGTAGAAAATGACATAAATGAGAAATCAGACATGTGAGGAAATAGCTACTTCTCAGGAATTCAGTAACTCACCAGTAACTTTCCACTATCAGAGTACTACACCCTAAACAAAAGATTAAAAAACAAGACCAAGAACTGAAATTGTGGGAAGAATCTAGGAAACCAAATAGCTACTTCTCTCTATTTATGCTAGAATTGCCCCCTCGTAATCAACCTAGTTTTGTTTTTGTTTGGGCAATCCTCCCAAACACTCTGCAAGTGGAGTTAGAAGTAATAAAGAAAATATTCTGGCATAATGATCATTCTTGGGCAGTTTCAATAATATCTGAACATTGTAACTATCAATTCTATTCTGTTCTTCAAATTAGCTCCCATGATCTATCATTAGTATCATCCTTCATAGACTAAACAAAAGGGGGAAAAGCAAACAGGAGATGGTCATCAACAGGATGCAAGGAAATGCTGCAGTTAGCAGAGGGTGGGGCGCATTCATTCAGCAAGTACACACTGAGCATCTACTGCGTGTGGACACTGTGCCCGCCCCAAAGTAGGAAACACAGTGATCATGTTGGGGAGATCTTATATCATAACCAACGAATACAAAATGACAAATGGAGAGACCCGTGTGACAGTGGTATAGCCAAAGTCCGGGGATGCTCAGTTGGGAAATTCGGAACTAGAGTTCCAGCCCTAGCTCAGATAGCTCACAGGGGGACTTTAATTTTGTTCCTGTGCTCTTAGAACTGTAAGCTAGAGAGAAAAATTTTGAAATTGTTAGCCAAGGTAGAGTATATTCAGTAGGAAAGAAGAGTAGATGCCTGCCTTTTTCCAAGGCAGGGAAAGCCTTTGCCCCAAATATATTGCGCATTCTATCTGAAAATTCTCATCTGTGTCCATTAAAGAATCTTAATTCCAGGTGTCCCAAAGTATTTGAAAGTTAGCCAAGAAATACATGGTCCCTACCTTGCTTTGGAATGATTATGGTTACAGGGGTGCCAGAACCATTTGATTGTAGGTTGAGGGATCCCGTAAACAGTGCAAATCAGGGTTTGTCTGCTGCCCAGTGGGTAGAGGATCGGGTCTGGAAGTGATGACACGGCCTTTTCGTAAATCTGGGGTTTCACTGGAAAGGAGATGAAGAATGGGACAGAAGTCAAGAGCTGTCCTGACTTTCTCCAGGGCCACACATGAGGAACCACATTCTCATGGGTTTTGATGTCAGGGAAACAAACAGAGAAACAACCAACAAATAAACCCTCGTATTTGTTAAGAAAATTCTGATTTCAAAAAATAGTAGAAGTGTTTTGACAGCTTTACTAACTTGGTTCCGTGGCATGTAGGTTGTGATCATAATGATAAAAAATCATATTGCTTTTAGAAGGTAACCAGTAAACACGAGATAGTTACGATGGGAACAGAAGCGGTTTTTAAAATTATTTAAAATTTTACTTTCTTTGTTGGCTTTTATATGGACTTTTGAATTTATGAATTCTCATTAATTTCTCCTCTACCAGAACCAGAAGGAAGTACGAACAGTAAACTTACCGTTTACAATTAGAGTGGCAGTGAGGTTTTTAAACACATTTGACTGTTTTATGCCCAGCAATATTGTATAATCCCCTGCGTCCTCTGCAGTTACATCCTTGATAATTAATGAATAGCCATGTGCCAAATAGCGAGCAGATTTCTCAGTGGCCGGTACCCCATCTTTTAGCCTGTGGTTAAGAGCATGATTAATCATTCATTTCATGCAGGCTTCTCAGCACTTTGATAAACACTGTGATTTACATTTGCAAGCTCAAGTATATCAGTTTTGAACCTTTGATCAAAAATACTGATTTAAAAAATTTAGGCACGAACTTTTCAGTAAATGCAGGTATGATTTTTAGACTAGGTAGCACTTCCTACTTACTGACAAAGAGGAAGAGGCAAAGCGAGGAAAGAAAGAAAAGCGGTGGCTTAATGTACCCACGGAGATGCTGGTGGCCACAGTGACTTAAGTATTAACCCAGAGGCACCAGCTCTAATTCCATCCGAGATGTTTTTCAGAGTTTTCCATGAGGTTCCCTCGGAGGGCCAAGGGCCATTGTACGTCAGATCAACTAGATCACTTATCCAGATAAAAATAAAAATAGACTTTTCTATTGTGGTCTCATGTGGAGTTCTTATTAGTTACATAAATGGTCACACCAGTTGTCCCTTTCACAAACTAAATTAAAATCAAGATTATCAAGATTCTTCCCCTGATGAAGAAGGCACAAAACAAAGTATAAACTTAAAGAAAAATTTTAAAAAACCATTTAAAATATAGAATCAGTGCCTTAGTACCATTTCATTGCATACAGAGCTGAGATCTGAGGCTGGATGTGTCACCTGTGTCTGCTGCCACACGTGTGACTAACCTGTTGGAGCCTCAATTTTCTCAAATTTTCTAGAGGTTCTCAACAGTCCCTTATACCTCTAAAATGCTATGAATTCACTCAAATGCATAGTTCTTTAAATGGGCACTTTTTTTTTTTTTTTTGAGACAGAGCCTCAAGCTATACCCCTGGGTAGAGTGCTATGGCATCACAGCTCATAGCAACCTCCAACTCCTAGGCTCAAGCAAGTCTCCTGCCTCTGCCTCCCAAGTAGCTGGGACCACAGGCGCCCGCCACAACTCCCGGCCATTTTTTGGTTGCAGCCATCATTGTTGTTTGGCGGGCCCGGGCTGGGGATTTGAACCCACCACCTTAGGTGTACGTGGCTGGCGCCTTAGCCAATTGAGCCACAGGCGCTGAGCCGGGCACTTTTAATATATTGGAGTTTATCGTGTCCTGTAAAAAGCTATAATATTGGAAATTCAATTCATAATCATGCATGTTATTACCTAGCTTTGCAAACAAATTTCCATTACTAGTGGGTCTCAGTTCCAAAGCAGTTAGAATTACTATGCTAGATTTTGTGATACAAAAATCAATTTAGTATTACTTCATTATTATTTCATATTAACAAGTGAGCAGTTTCTAAAAGTGGGTTGAATTTCTTTTAGGCCCTTGCTGATAAATTACTGAAGAAATCAATACCAGCAGGCAAGTATACTCTCAAACACAGAATGAGTGAATGTATCTCCTAGATACGTTACATTACTGTTCAATTTACTATTAAACTTAAAAATTTACTATTAAACTTTTATATATTACAAAAAAAAAAATCCCTTTTCTACTTTGGTACCCTGAAGGCATAGCACAAAGTTTAATTTTTCTTGCTAATTCCCTATTAAATATTTGAGGAAACTGAAAACAAACACTGCACTCCTGAAATTGAAAGGCAAAGGAGACCTGGGTGAGGAGATGTTAAAAGTGGCCCCACTTCTATATTGTATGGATTGTTTTCCTAATCAGTTTTGCACTATGTCCTTTGTTTAAATTGTAATGACTTAAGCCAAGGATATTGTCATTTAAAAGTAATTTAACAAAATGACTGCAGATTATAAGCAGATTACATTGTTTTACATCAGGTGTTGAATGAAAAACACACAAACATACAACTGTTTAAGGAGTTTCTGAATATGTAAACTTTGAGCCAAAACAAACTTAATTAGTTCAACTAGGTCCATTCTCTCTCCCCTTCCCCCAAAGGAATAAGTCTTGTCTCCATTAATGTTTGTTTAATTTCCAAACAAGCCTGGAACTTTCAACCCAGCTGTATATAAAAGAATTATTTTCAGCATTCTCATTACGAGAGCTCACTTCTTCAGGGTTAATGGAGCATGTTACACATTCAAGATGCTTCCCGGTCATTGGCTAACACATTCGCATTCGAGAATGTTGCCCTCGCAGGAAGGTACAGAGATGCAGAGGATAGGGTAGTCACAGTCGGGGACTAACCACACAGAGATGAGCCCCGCAGGCCCGGCTCCATCCTGGGGCATCGTGTCCCCTCCCCGCCCTCCTCACCTCCACTACCCAGGAATCAGGATAGATCTGAGCTCTCTAGTGCTGTCTGAAGAACTCTCATGATATTTTGTCAGAAATTCAAGTCATCGGACTCTCACATTTCCCTACGTACAAAGCACATCTTCAACTGATACGGAAATAGTTAGGGTCCTACCATACGACTTCCGGCGAGGGAAATGCCTTCACTTTCATAGAGAGTCGGTAGGAGCGCTTGCCGGCCGTGGTTTCCAGCACCTCCTGTTTTCGGTGTTTCACAGTGATGAAGGCTTTTTCTTTGAAAGGAGAAGTGATAAATACATTAGAAAATAATAGATCTCTGTAAACAAAATCTTAGGAACTCATTAAAGGAGCGGCGATCAGAGCAGAGGGATGACTGATCCTATGGATGAGCTCGATGTTCATCAATGAATAAAATGCTTTAAAAGCACCCTACCTGCGGCGCCTGGGGCTCAAGGAGTAGGGCGCCAGCCCCATATACTGGGGGTGGCGGGTTCAAGTCTGGCCCTGGCCAAAAACTGCCCAAAAAGAAAACAACAACGAAACAAACCAAAAAAAAAAAAACCTAACTGCTAAAATACCTTTAAATCAAATGGTTTCAAGTCCTAGGGACATAAAACAATGGCAGAGAAAGGGAAACACCTTAAATATCTATATCATGAAAACAAAAATGTGGGAAGATATTTCTTAAAAATCTACCTGGTGAATATTAATAAGATAGATGGAAGATCCTCTGGGCGCCCTAAAACAACTAATTCAATATAAAAAATCAACTGCTCTTCACACTGTTCCCTTTGTAGAATGGAAAGAAGCTTACTAAGTATTTTCTTTATAGAATTTGCATGTTAGGATTAAACAGTAATATTAGGACTCCATGATAGTGAAACCAGGGATAAAATAGCATTAATTCTAAGTAATTCATCATAGCATAGTTTTGGTTTTTTTTTTGTTTTGTTTTTTTTTGAGATAGAGCCTCAAGCCATAGCCCTGGGTAGAATGCAGTGGTGTCACAGCTCACAGCAACCTCCAACTCCTGGGCTTAAGTGATTCTTTTGCCTCAGCCTCCCAAGTAGCTGGGACTACAGGCACCCACCACAACACCCGGCTATTTTTTGGTTGTAGTTGTCATTGTTGTTTGGCAGGCCTAGGCTGGATTCGAACCCTCCAGCTCTGGTATATGTGGCTGGCACCTTAGCCATTTGAGCTGTAGGCGCCGAGCCACAGCATAGTTTTTTTTTTTTTTTTTTTTAATTTTTTTGGGGGCTGGTGGTGGTAACAGAATCTTAAGCTGTCGCTCTGGGTAGAGTGCTGTGCTGTCACAGCTGATAGCAACCTCAAACTCTTGGGCTCAAGCAATTCTCTTGCCTCAGCCTCCCAAGTAACCGGGACTACAGGTGCCCTGCCACAATGCCCAGCTATTTTTTGTTGTTGTTGTTGCAGTTGTCATTGTTGTTTTAGCAGGCTCAGGCTGGGTTTGAACCCACTGGCCTCAGTGTATGTGGCCGGTGCCTATCCACTGAGCTAAGGGCACCGCCCCATCACAGCATAGTTTTATATCTCTAAGTTATGGTAGTCCCTGGGAAGTTTTTCGCAGATAGTAAAGGTAAAACCAATCATCTTTTTCTGTTTTATTTATATTGAACCCATGAAATAAAGAATTTCATAAATATCTTATTACCTAACTGAATTATTAACCTTAATAAGCTTCTAAAGGAAAGATTCTCTGTCCAATTTGAGAGTGTTAAATTATAAGAGCTTAATGTGACTTGGTTTTTGGTAGAAGGGAGGATGGGACTGGCAAAGTTGTATTCATTCATGATAATGTGATGCCTGGTCAACAGAAAATTTGTTTATGGAACCCAAATGTCCACAATGACTAGAAGGGATACTCCCTGAGTTGGCAACCCTGAACCCCGGCTTACCATATATATGCACTGAGGTGTTGACAGATCTGAATGATGGTCCACTCTTCACATGACAAGTGTAAAGTCCTTTGTCTTTGTTCTGTACTCTGCCAATAGTAAGAATACTGTAGAACACATTGGTATGGGAATTGCTTTGGTCAATTCGTTGCCTTATGGAAGCTCTCTTCTTTATCTACAAAGAAAATGTAGATATAGCAAATAAATCATATAGCATATAACAAATGTAGAAGGAGTAATTGTTCATGCCTGAAGTTATATAGGATTTTAACATCTCTCAGACCATTGTTTAATAACAGCTTCTTTTTTTGATGTTGAGAAACATATCAAACCCAGGTAGAGTAAGTTGTTTGGAAACTATATCTCTCTGTAGATATGCTTCAACTATGTAGCATGGTAGCATTTATCTAGCACTTAATTTTCTTCAAATGGATTTTCACTTGCCTTATCTCATGCGTTTTTCACAGTAGCCTAGGGAGACTGGCAGGCTGATTGCGTTTTTACTGCTTAAAGAAACTGAAACAGTAGAGACGCAGGCCAATGTAGGCCAGGAACTCAGGCCTTCTGAGTATAAATCTCTCCATGCACTACCCTGTCCTGTAGGTACACCTACCACACACACAAACTGGGCAGCGATTAGCTTTAGGGTCTGGCTCAATGACAGCATTTCTCTTAAGTTACCGTGTGAGTTTTCTGTCACCTCCTTATGAGAAGTGAAGGGAAAGATAATGAGTCCTGGCTATCCCCACTGAGCTGGGGTAATCCTACAGTTTCATTATTTCACTATTTGAGTAATGGTTGCCAACTTTTGCTCAGTCGTAGTAAATGGATCTGGGGACATACAAAGCCATGGACAAGTTTAGTCAACACTTGGAAGGTGTCCCGTGTTTCTCTCAGGGAAGTCTAAGAGTAGTGCTTAGGCTCAGTATTCTCAACAGGCAACAGTGACCTGCTCGCTGCTGTGAAAAGATGAGATCACATTGCCTTCTCCTTTAATTCCTTTTTTTAAAAAAAGTATTACATGTTATAACACATAGTATGTTATTTCCTCCTCTCAATCCTTCCCCATGTTAGGGGAGGGGTACGGGATCACAGTCAGGGGGCATGAAAAAAAGGCTCTGGCAGCTGTCCAGAGCTGATCTTTGGGATTTGAACTGAGCTCTCCTCTGTGCCATGTTTAACAAACGTCTGCTCACCTGTCCTTTTACTTCCCTGTTGGAACAGACAAACATGTTTAGGCCTTTCTCTGCAGGAACCACAGAAAAGACCATCACTACTATCAAAAGTCAGAGAACCATTCCCCTGACATAGACTGAGGAGAATTTCTGCCTCTCTACATATACAGGTATTACTTCTCCTTCTGAGAACTCTTTCATTCCCAAATTTGAGTAACAATGGTATTGTTTCTGATGTGGAAAATAGCGCATCTCTGTGTTAGAAGTGCTCTGTCCATGACTCCACCAGTTACATGTGGCTATTAAAAATAAGATAAAAAATTCATTTCTCAATTGCTCTAGCTACATTTCAGGTGTTCATTCACCATATGTGGCCAGTGGTTATTGTATTGGACAGCACAGACAGAGAATACTCCCATCACAGCAAGTTCTACTGGATAATGCCAATTTCAAAGACTACTGGTGCTCAATAGATGTATTATCAATACTCTTTCCTACAGTAGCAACACTAATAATAGGTTAAAAGTATCTTCCCTCATGGCATTTATTGAGACTATTTAATTTCTACCAAAATACTGCTACAACTAATAATAGCTTTTTTTTTTTTTTTGAGACAGAGTTTCACTCTGTTGCCCTGGGTAGAGTGCCATGGCATCAGCCTAGCTCATGGCAACCTCAGACTCAAGTCTCCAGTGATCCTCTTGCCTCAGCCTCTCAAGTAGCTGGAACTATATAGGTGTGTACCACCACACTTGGGTAATTTTTTCTATTTTGGTAGAGACAGGATCTCACTCTTGCTCCAGCTGGTCTCTAACTCATGAGCTCAGGTGATCCTACTGTCTCAGCCTCCCAGAGTGCTAGGATTACAGGTGTGGGCCACTGTGCCAGGTCTAGCATTTTAATTAAAAGGAAACAACATCACTTTTTAGAAAATAGTTTGTGACCGACAAATCCTTAAAGCAGGGTACTTGTTACATATTTTTGTCGTCAAGTTATTCTATATTCATGGCAAGAAATACTGATGGGAAAAAACTAGCTTGTAGGGACTGAGGCATTAGTCATTCACACATAATTTAATCATAAATTGACTCTGTGATTGGGGAATCTGAAGGATTACCTAATGATTATCTTTAGGATATGCTACATAAATCATACTAATACACAAGAAGTGGGGGCTGGAACTACTGTCAAACTTTTCTTAATGGTTGATCATAGTTCCCACATTTACATAGTTTTAAAATAAGTATTGTTTGCAAGGATGTTTGAATGAGGGAAGCTGACTCAGTCTTCATTCTTCTGAAGGACAGAATTGCTCCTCTGACACTGAACAAATGGAATATTGGATGGCTGAATTGTAATATCTTCTCCAGACATGCTCCAATCAGGTGCCTGACTGTCTGCCAGTATCTTAAATGAAGGCGCTGACAAAGACAACCTTCTGGAAAGTAGTTGTTATTGTTGTTACAAAAGACAGTCCCTGCCTGGCATTTAGTGATAAATTTCTCTCTCATCTCTAAATCCTAGAGAATAGTTTCCAAGAATGAAACAATCCCTTTTTCCACACATCATCAGGCAATAGAAATACCAGGCTAGACACTTCTAAACAAAACTTCTAGACATCAAAAGATGGTATCTATGCATATCACCCTCTGAAATCCCAGGCCAGGAAAGCACCCAAACCCAACCCAAAGCATCTTTGTTGACTGACACTCCCACAGGAGTCATAATTTTCTGATTTTTCTCATCTCAAAAACCCAGTGGGATTTTACTTGCTAAAAATAAATACTGTTCTACAGAAGAAATAGAAAAATGGGTCACTTACTTCACCAGGGTAACTCCAGGTCATCTGAACTCTGGTGTTCAAGGGAGTGGTAGCAGTACAGTTGAGGGTCAGAGTCTGACCTCTGAGTAATCTGACTGGGCTCAGTGTGCTTATTTGGACATCTGTGATCTTATTGGCTGCAAGAAAAAGAGAGAAAAAAAATTTAATGAAGGTTTCATTGAACAGATCGACCCTAGAGCATTCTGGCTTATGTTCACACCTTTGCAGTATCACTTACTTTGTCGATGTGTGAGATAGTTCATCCGATACACATGTCCGTTGACTGTTGCTTCACAGGTCAGAAGCCCTATTTCTCTGTACGTTGCACTCGATATTATAAAGCCCTTTCTACTGTCCCAGATTACTCTTTTTCCATCAGGGATCAGAGTGTCAAGTGGAAACTGAAAAGGAAGAAACGCGTTAATAAAATCCTATTAGCACTCTGGGGAAACTACTGTTTTCACTAGTGGTTTGTGAAGATGTAATTTTCATCTGAAATAATACAGATTAAAAACTCTAATGTGTTATAATTGGTTCTTTAGTTTTCTTTGCACATAACAAAATATATTTGTATTGTGATAAATCATAGTAATTTTGCTAATTTATTATCAGCGTTGGCAATAAGTGGCAGCTACACAGGATAGTCCTGGTTGTCCTGTCAGACTTCAGGGGGAGCCTGGAACTCTCTGGCCTCTGGAAATCTTCACAATAAACTGATCTGATACTCAACAGAGAGACCAGATAGCATTTTTCAACTGGGCCTACCAGGTTATCCTTATGTGTCTTCATCATCTGGAGCCTTTAATAGGCCACAACTTGTTCTCCCATTCTCCAGGGTTTGCTAAAGTAGTAGCTGTCTTCAAAGGACTGTGAATAATTTCAGGTCCTCTAAGATTCATGGCATTAACTTGGCACTCACTGGGGTTATCATTCAATGGATTCTGGTGCTCAGAAGGAAGCTATCGACTCTGCCTTTGGAGAGGAAAACCCCAGAAGCTGAAGCTGCCGAGAGTGAAGACAGCCTCTGGGGGCCAGGACACAGGAATGAATGAAGTGCTCTGAAATTCTCATTTCAAATATGGCGAATCCAAACAGAATAAAAGAATTCACAATTTGACTTTCTCCTTCACCTGTGTTTGACATCAAGGACTTAATTTTTAAAGAGTATAGTACAAACACTCTGTTGGGGGATTAAACTTCATAAAGGGTCATTGATCCATACAGTGGCCCAGCCAAACTCTCTTGAGGCCAGGTTGCCAGTCTAATTTCAGAGATGACTATCACCCTTACATATGCTCAAATGGAAAAAGAAAAACAGAATGAGATTACCTTCCTTCACCAGATTATTTAAAAACAAACAAAAAAACGCCAAACAGTCATAAAGAACTTTTCTAGCTTTTTTTTTTTTTTTAAACATGGCTTCTCTCTGTCTCCTAGGCTAGAGTGCAGTGGTGTCGTCATATCTCAATATAACCTCAAACTTCTGGGCTCAAGCAATCCTCCTACCTCAGCCTCCCAAGTAGCTTGGACTACAAGCATGGGCCCCCATGCCTGCTAATTTTTCTATTTTTTGTAGAGATGGAGTCTTGTTTTTGCTTGGGCTGGTCTCAAACTCCTGGCCTCACACGATCCTCCTCCATCAGCCTGCTAAAGTGCTAGGATTACACAGCACCCAGTTCTACTTCCATTTTTAAAAGTACCCTTGATAGCCCTCTCTCTATCCAGTTATCTTTTATATTTATTTTATATTGCTTGTTGAAGTAGCTAATCTGGATTTGTGATCCTCTGGCAGAAATTTCTAGTTGAAAAGTCACTGGTTCCTCCTTCCCAGTGAATATATCTACACTGGTATGTGTTGCCTGTGTTACTTGGGTTTGAAATTAATTATATACTGTTTGCGAAGAACTCAAAGCAATGAAAGGATCCGTTTCGTGTTTTACTAAGTCAAGATTCTACCTGTAAACTCAGGAATGTTCCGTATTCAGTGGGAAAAGAACATTCTGTTGTAATTTGGTTCCAACAATTAAGGGAAAAACTCAAGAAAAATTCAAGTCAGGGATTCAAATCTATTAAAAATAAGTGAAAAAAACATGTGCCAAATCTATAGGCAAGGTTTGTTGACAGATTCCTCAGCACGATCCTGGTCTATCCATTACTGCCACTAGTAGTATTCCATTGTCAAAGTAACTTTATTTTGAGCTGACAGGAGCTAAAACAATAAGAGACTGTGTAGCCTATTAGCTTGGCTGTCACTGCACTGTCATAAGGGTGCAGCCCCATGAGCAGGCTGATCTCAGCATGGACAGAGGGCACGCACGGTGGCCTGTCTTCAGCTGACCGTGGTGCTGTCAAACCAGGTATAGGAAGAGGAGCAGAGGACTGCGAATTAGAAGAAAAGGGTCAGTAAGAGAAATGGAAGGGAAAAACACTAATTTCATCTCAGCAAAGGTATGTAATAGGTTAGAATGTTTTCAATAATGATATGTGCCAAACCAAATTGGGATTTTACTTCTCTTTTTTTAAAAAAATTGTGCATTGTCGATCTTAGGCAGAAGAACAGAGTAAATAAACACTCTACTGCCTCAATTTTTGATGTGTGGTTGGAATGTTCCTTTTGACCAAAAACCTGCATTGGGGCTTGCATGAAAGAGAAAAGTTCCCCCCTCTCCATAGTGTTTTCCATATTCTATAGTGATTGCTATTTCAGACTAAGAGTAGTAATGCCATGCTATTGAAAACATGACTTGATAGTCAGGTGTAAGTAAATGATACTGAGAGCTAACCCTGGATTAGGGCTTATCTTGTACTTAGAACAGAACAGACCCTTTTCTAGGTTCTTTCCATATGTTGCCTCCTTTGGGCTTCCTAACAACCACATGAGGTGGGGCTACTGTGATCACCCCATTCCCCAAATGGGGAAACTGAGGTGGAGAGAGGTTCAGAAATTGGTTAGTTTGCCAAGCAGGTAAGTGGCAGTGTGGAAAGAATTCAGGCAGCGTGCCATCAGCCTCTGCTTTAACCACTATGGACTTCTCCCTTCATAAGCTAGACCATTACAGAAGTCTAGGTGCCCAGCATGGCCTTGGAAGTCCCTACCACCCTGGAAACCTTGTTTTTTGCTTGACCAATGAAGCGTTTCACTTTCCTTTCCTGATGATGACACACAGGTGTAATGGAGGCAAAAGCCTGTGTCAGATGCGCTGTGTTGAGGGCTTAAATTAACAACTAGGAGAGTGAACTCAAGGGAAGACGACTCCACATCAGTGGGTGATACTGACAATCACTCTTCAAACCTTTTCAACTCTATCACCACCAGCACCAAAGATTTCCTGAGTACCTGCTGTGAGATGGACAGTGCTAGGTGCTGCCTTGGGAAGTCTTACATTTTGTCTTAAAACTCTACGCTGTCAGAATTTAGTACTATTTTCCATTAGGGAAGTTTTTATCCATTTCTTAATCCTAAAGTACTCCTAATTCTTATTGCTGATTAATTAACTAGAATGTCATTTATTCTTGTCTTTATTAGATTCTTTTTCCACAGGTACATTTTATAACATAACATAAAGAAAAGGCTCACCTATGGCTTTCTTCCCATGCACTCCCCCTTTTTCCCTAGGAGGCTAAGTTTGGATGCCCAGCAGGAGATAAGCCTTTTTGTCACCTTTGTCAAAAGCTCCGTATGCATGAAGTAAGCGCAATGCCTGAACCAGGCACTCTGGGGACAGTTCTGACTTTGGCAATATCTGGATGAACTGCTCTCTGCTAAATTATTAATTCACATAAGCAGTCAGTATTTCTCACATTTGCCTACCCTCAGACCTGTGGCAATACAGACAAGTTTTTAGTTCTTTCATTATTCACATAGATTTATTCTGAAGATGGATATTGTCATCTTGTTCTATTTCCATACATGCACGGGTATAACTTCTTATAGTTCATAGTAAGAGAATGGTCCAGAAAAGTCCACTGAGAAGCCCAGATGTTTGAAAGGAAATTATTCCAGAGAGATAATAATGCTTAAAACTTAATTATGCTCATTTGCAGTAAAAATATGCTGAGAGTAGCAATGCTCAGTTTTACCTTTTTTAATGTAACAGTGATGTTAGGTGATGTGACCCGGCAGGGAATGACGAGCGCCCTTCCTTCAGTCATGTATATGAGTTCAGGTATTTCACTGTACATCTCTACAAAAGGTCTACCTGTATCTGAATGAGAAAAAAATGAAATATATATATATATATGAACAATTGAAATACAAGCATGCAGACGCTGCCGCTGGTGCGGTAATATGGACACTGCCACAGTTACTGGTCCTCCCCTTAGTGGAATCCATAAATCCACATTCTTTGTTTCTGAATTTGGCCCTCTGTGTTTCTGCTCCGAAAAAGAATAAACTTGATTTCTTGTTCAGTTCTCGGCCTTTGATAAGATTGCCTTGATGCTCTAATAGGCAACTGTGACAAGTGCAGTCAGAGAGAAAGGAGAATATTTTGCATAAACTTTTTACCACAGCTATGCTAAGTGCTCCGGGAGGCACCCTCCAGCGCCTTTGTAAGAGCTCAAAGGACCTAGATGCAGTGGTGAAAGTCAACAACCTCCGGAGAGTTAGAGATGATGCAGAAGGGCAGCCAGCTGGGCAGGGGATTGTCATTTAAATGACAGAAGCAGGACTTAAAGGTTCTCTAGGCCTTTCCAGGCAACAAATAATAATAAGATCTGAGCTGCTTAGGGGGATGGGGAGCGGCAGGAGAAGTAGTGTTGAATATATTTCACATGTATATGAGGTCTGTTCTTTAGTATGCCCTTCTTATCGACTAATAGCAAAGTATGTGTGAGCGCCTGCAGAGGGGTCTGGAAAAGGCTTTAAATAATCATTAAATACCTCCTTAAAAAGTGTGGCACTTGGCCAGTCTCAGAGGCAAGTAGGATTCAAACCACTGTTCAGCTTCCCCGTAATCCTCCAGGAAAGCAGAATGAGTGTGAGAGCCTTTTAAAACATTCTCCCAGTCTACTCTGCCCCAGTTGTCAGGACTCCATTGACATCCTCGGGCAATGATCTGTTCAGTATCCTTGGGTTCTGATGTTCCCCCATTCCCTTGGCTCCAACCTCTTATGCTCAAGTGGAAAGGAATCCTGCGAACTCTTTCCATCTAGACATGAAAGAACCAGCGAGGCTTCCACACCTCCACCAGCTCGCTGGTACTCTTTCAGATCTCTGGTTAGGAAGCTCATTCTGGGTGCCGGAGAATGACTCCATTCTGAGTGAAGAATGATTTTAAAGAGAAACAAGAGCCATGAGCAGGCAATGGTTGCCCAAACTAGATAGTGGCTACAGTGATTTTCTGGATGGAATTTGTTCTCCCTCAGAGGGAGAACTGAAGTCCCCCTGTACCACTGTATATAACCTCATCTGGAAGGAGGGTTGTTACCAATGTAATTACTTAGCTAAGTAGGAATGGGCCTCTAATCCTCTAGGATTGGCTTCTTTGTAGGACAGCCCTGTGTAGATAGCATAAAAGCTGTACAGACTTAGGTCACATGAAGACAGGGGCAGAGACTGGTGTGATGCAGCTCCAAGTCCCGGGTTTCTGAGGATTGCGGACAACACCAGAATGGAGGAAAGGGCAAGGGAGGAGTTCCCTGCAGATATCAGTAGGGCGTGGCCTTGTTCACACCTTGATTTCAGTACTGTAAGACAATAAATTCCTGTAGTTTCAAGCCCCAAAAGAAAAAAAAAACAAAAACTGTGGGCATTGCTGTAGCCTGCCACAGATGGGATCGTCTGCCCACAGCAGTGTGGGATGGAGGCACAGATGTGAGAACTAGAGGGGGCCCTAGAGAGACCTTTCACCACAGCCCAGCCCACAGCCCCAAGCACCTATTTATACACTCACTTTGTCCTCTGGGAAGTCTTAGCAAGCCCTCTTCCTTCCTGTATCCTTCTCTACCCCGGCCCACCCCAGGGACTCTCCCTGCACCCCTAGTGGTCCTGTTACAACAGCAAATGCTGAACTGGCAGTTTATTTCTCTGGGTACTCCTCGGATGATGAATTCCTAGAGGAGATAAAAGGATCGTATTCTTCCCTGTCTCTAGTGTACGGAATGAATGAATTTGTGAATAGCTATCCAACCCTATCATTTTACAGATGAGAAGAGAGGTGCAAACAAATGATGGGGAGTTGTCCGGATGAACAGAGCCAGGCCTGGTAGTCAATCTCTCCTGCTCCAATCCAGGGCTCCTTCCCCAGGGGCTGAATTTCTGGCTGCCTGCTCCGGAAGGGCTGCAGGTGACAATGGTTTATGTGGATGGAGGCAGGTTTTCACATGTTCAGTCAGGAAAGTTAAGTGCCCTGCCATAGTGTATGGTGTTAGAGAAATTGTGAAAAGGAGACGAACATCAGAAGATGGGGTTGTGAGAGGAAGGCAACACGTCATGGTGATTAATCAGAGGACACGCTCACAGCCTGGGTTTGAATCTTGGTTCTCATCCTTTGTAGCTAGGAGACTTTGAGCAAATAAATCATTTTACCCCCTGTGACTCATCTGCAAAATATATGTCAAATGAATATTATGAGGATCATGTGAATTAAATGTATGTAAAGCACTTAAAATAGTGACTGGCCTTCTTTAGTCCTATGTATTAGCTGTTAGTTTTCTTTTTTTAATTATTATTATCAGACACTTGAACTTATGAAGGTAGGGTGAGTAGGTATGAAAATCACAAATTAACTCATCATCTTAACTATAAAAAGTATAAATACGTATTTATATAAATGGCATAGAAAAAAAGATTGGAAACAAATACACTAAATTGTTAACAATGATTATCTTCAAGTAGCAGCTTTGTTTCTTATTTACTTTCTGTATTTGTCAGTCTTTCTAGAATACTCATGCATTATTTTATCACAGTATTTTAATTTTTAAAGTCAAAATCAAATTATAAAGTAGCATTCCTTTTTCTTTAAGGTAAACTATACATTTTGCATTTGATGTACTTTGGATTTGTCTTCTATACTCGAATGGGACATTAACTGTCACAGTGAATAAAGTTATATGTATGTTTATTAGAAAATCTCAATAGGTGTAGTAACATATGCAGAGAGGAAAAGTTAATTATACAGAGACAAGGGTTCCTTATCAGCATTAAATTCCTTCTTTAAATAAAGTTGCTGAGCTAGTCATTCAGCCCGGGACTATTAGGATTTGATCATTCCTTTTCTTCCTCCTATGAGTCTTTTTTTTTTTTTTTTTTTGTCTCCTTCGTGAATCCCAAGGTAAACACAAACACCAGGAAATGGTTTAATTCATTTAACTAAACTATAAATCCTTCATACTTAATTTACTGTCTCCTTAAGAAACAATCTCAACAAAAGACACTGGCATGAAAAGTTCCTACAGGAAATAGTAAACATCAGTGTAGTCATTTCTGGACTAATGAACGCCAAACCCACATGGGAACAGAAGAGGCTAATTCAATATGCCTTTGGATTTCTTCTTTCCCTTTGTTATTTTAGATCCCACAAACACTTAAATTTTGCAATAGCTATTGGCCTTTAAAAGTCAGTGCCAATTTCATCACGGGACCTCCTGAAATTCTGTTCAAAGATGTCAGAACTTCAGTGATTCGTGTCTGTCCAATACAATTCAAAACACATAGTTTGGGACAGTCAGAATAGGCATTATAAATCCATTGTGTTTGCAAATGAACTTGTGTGTATAGACACACACACACAGAGTCCTCTCTGGGCATATTAATAGTATATTTCCTCTGCAGTCTTATTCAAGGAAGGGCTAAGAATTAAGTTGCCTGACATATTATAATATAAACACATTTTGTTTTGTAGGGCCATAGATACAGAAGAGGTCATGGATCCATTAATATCACCAGTAAAACTACTAACTACTCCCATAGGGGACATTTGTCTTTGTCACAAAATTAAAAATGACTTCCAAACCGAGCCAGCACTGCAGAGTGGTTTCCTGAGACCAAATTGGCTGGTTGTTGAAAGAGTGAGGAAGAAGCTGCTCCCAAGCCTGCCGGTGTCCTGGCAGCACAGACACACTGTCACCAGGGCCTCATGCCAGCACATAGTTAGGTGGGGGTCACGCTGCCTTCACCTCTCTGAACTCTGAGCTCAAAGCAGTGACAGGAAACTGGCACAGAATATGAGGTTTTCTCACCCAGAGGGAGTGACCGGGCTGTCACTTATCCTTCAGAACAGCAAGCCGGCTTGGGCACAGGGAAAGATCAAACGAGGACCCTTGCTCAGAGTGGAATTATGTCTGTTTTTTAAAGGTGTTTTTTCCTTTGGAAATCTGTGCTCATGCCGGTACTATAAGGGCACAGACACAAAGGCCCCAGGTGCCATCCTCCATCTACTCCGCTTCCAGCTGGCGTTACCTGGGAGTACTTCTGCTGAGCTGAGAGTAAGTCAATGATCCCCAAAATTTAGGGAGTGTTTTTTATTTGAGAAGAGGTTCAAGAGTAAACACTTTGTTTTCTAGTACATGTAAATTTTTATGATTTTTATCAACCTTTTCCTGATTTCTTTTCCTTTTAATTTCAATTTTCTTACCGTTAAGTCCTGCTCATGAGGACTCCTAATTATTTTCAAGAGGATGTGATTTTCATTTATTGAAGATGAAGCAGAAAGGATGAGAAACCAACCAATCCCATGAAGAGGGCCCTATCCAGACTTGAGTTTTCACATCATGCTCATGGAACATTCTCTAGGATAGACCACAAAATAAACCTCCATAACTTTAAAAGGATATAAATAATACAAAGTATATTGTGTGACTACAGTGTAATGAAATTAGAAGTCAATGCCAGAGAGAAATTTGAGAAATTGAAAAATATGTGAGAATTAAATAACACACTCTTTAATAACTAATGGGTCAAAGAAGGAATCAAAAGAGAAATTAGAAAATACTTTGGAATGAATGGAAATGAAGACACAACTTACCAAAACTTACAGGATGAAGCAGAAATAGCATTTTGAAGGAAATTTACAGCTATAAATGCCTACACTGTAAAAGAAGAATAATCTCAAACCAGTAACCTGAACTTCCATCTTGGAACACTAAGAACAAACTAAACAGAAAGCAAGCAGAAGGGAGGAGACAATAAAGGTTAATAGGCATTAAGGAAAGAGAACAGAAACCAAAAGCTGGTTCTTTGCTAAGATGAACACAACCAACAAAACTCTGTCCAGACAAGCCAAGAGAAAGAGTGAGAAGACTTAAAATTACGATCAGAAATGAAACAATGGACATTACCACTAACATTACTAAAATTAAAAGCACAACATTACAACTGCATGCCAATTAGTTAGTAGGTAATAGGTGAAATGGATAAATTTTCTAGAAAGACACAAACTACTGAAATGAACTTAACACGAATTGGATAACCAAAAATGATCTATAGCTAGAGCTTAAATTAGTAATTAAGATAAACTTTACATCAGGAAAAGCCAAGGCCAGATGGCAAGTGAATTCTACCAAACTCAAACTAAAACCAATTTTCACAAACTTTTCCAAAAAACAGATGAGAAGGGAAAAGTTTCCAACTCATTTTATGAGACTAGCATTAATCTGATATAGATACCAAAGACATCCCAAGAAAACTACAGATGATCTCTCTTATGAATAGAGATGTGAAAAGAACACAACAAAATACTATCAAACTAAATCCAGGAACATATCAAAAGAATTATACACAATGACCATGTGGGATTTGTTACAAGAATACAAGATTGGTTTAATATCAAAAAATCAATATAATTAATATGCCATGTCAATAGAATAAAAACCAAAAACCACACGATCATCTCAAGTCACAAGGGGTATCTGACCAAAATCCAAATGCTGTGCATGATAAAAGCACTCGGAAAACTAGGAACAGAATGGAACTTCCTCAACCTCATAAATGGCATCTACAAAAAAATTAACACCTAGTATAGCTTCATGGTGAAGTACGACAGGACTGTCCACTGTCACAGCTTCTATTCAACAGTGTACTAGAGGTTCTAGCCAGGGCAATTAGGAAAAAAAAAGAAAAAGAAAGAAAGAAAAGAAAAGAAAAAAGGAAAAGAGAAGTTAAAGGCATCCAGATTGGAAAGATCAAGATGCCATAGCTACTTTGAAAAACAGTTTCTATTTTTCTTTCTTTCTTTCTTTTTTATGGAAACAGAGTCTTGGGTAGAATGCCATAGCATAATAGGTCACAGCAATCTCAAACTCTTAGGTTCAAGTGATCCTCTTGCCTCAGCCTCCCCAGTAGCTGGGACTACAGGTGCCTACCACAATGCCCAGCTATTTTTTAGAGATGGGTTTTGCTCTTGCTGAGGCTGGTCTTGAACTCCTGAGCTCAAGCAATCCACCTGTCTCGGTCTCCCAGAGTGCTAGGATTACAGGCATGAGCCACAGCGCCCAGCCCTACAGTTTCTATTTTAGATGACATGATTTTAGAAAATGCTGAAGAATCTAGTAAAAAACTACTGGCACAAATAAATGAGTTTAGCAGGATAGCAGGATACAAGATCAATGCGCAAAAATGAGTTACACTTCTATACACTTACAATGAATAATCTGAAATGAAATTAAGAAAATAATCCCATTTATAAGAGCATCAAAAAAAATGAAGTATTTAGGAATACGTTTAACAAAACAAGTGAAAAATTTATACATTTCAAACTATAAAACGTTGTGAAAGTAAATTAAAGAAGATATAAATAAGTAGGAAAACATTCCATGTTCATAGATGTCAATACTTCCCAAACTGATCTACAGAGTCAATGCAATCCTGATCAGAATCCCAAACAAGCTCCTTATAGAAATTGATACGGTGATTCCAAAATTTATATGGAATTGCAGAGATCCAGAATAGGCACACCAAAAGAACAAAAAAATTGCAAGACTCAATTTCAAAACTAAAACTACAGACAGTAATGATGAAGACAGTGTGGTACTGGCATAAGGATGAATGTAGATAGTGGAAAGGAACTCAGAATCAATAAATTTACCCAGGTGTCTATGGTCAACTGATGTTCAACAAGACTATTCAATGGGGGAAGAATCATCTTTTTAACAAATGTTATTTAAACAATGCCATGTGCGAAAAATGGAGTTGGACCCCTCTCTCACACTATGGAGACTAGGGAGGAAATTCCTTCCAGTGTGAGAGAACTCCTCTCCTGCTGGGGCACTGGGTTCTCCCTAGAGGGAAGCCTTGATGCACCCCATCAAGAGAGTATTCCCTTCAAGGTGCAGGAGGAATCAGGAGTCAGGTTCTGTCAGTGTGCTGCGCTGATGACCTGTGCTACCCTGGGACTCTTGGGGACTCAGCTTCCCCAGCTAGAACATGCCTGGGCACTTTTCTGTTCCCAAACTCATGATTTGTTATGCAATTGAAATGTTCACACTAAGTGTGGCACAGTGACGTCCTGTGGGGAGCCAGGCAAAGAAGGCCCGTGAGTGGAGGAGCTGGATGTGAGATGAGGGGAGTGGTGGCATTGAGAATGTGGGGCCGGTGCCTAGAGACGGCAGTCCCTGCTTGCTGCAAGCGGTTGTTGCCAAGTGGAAATATGGGCCAGCATGGCTAGAATTTCCAGCATTTAAAGATAAGCAAGAAATCAGATTTTTATTTGACCTCTTCCAATGATTAAGCATTGGCAGCCAAAAATGCTGTGCCTGCCAATCAAAACATGTGTGCCAGCTGAATGTGGCCTGCACACTTTCAGTTTGCATCCCTGCCCCACAACCTTGCCCACACCACCCCCACCCCTCATATTGCACCCAGAGGTCTGAGGGAATTGGGTAGAAACTCGAGAAAAGACTGGTTGGAAAGACCAGAGTGTTTAGAGTCAACCAGACGTGGCCCCGAAGTTTGGTTTGATAATTCAGGAAGTATGCAACATTGACCACTATAGTGAATTTCTGCAACTTCTCTGTAGAAGGAGACTGGTAATAGAACTTATCTCATTGGGCTGTTGTGATAATGAAATGAGATGACATCTGCAAAGAGTCTGAGCCAGATATCAATAGTTACATTCACCAGGTGCTTAATGACTGTCAACAGTGGGAAGGTCCTGCCTGCCGGGCTTCTTTCATTCTTAGATAGTTGTTCTGCCATCTGGGATTAGACGTCATCGTACATTAGAAAGATGATGCTTAATCTCTTTTTTACATAAGAAAACTTTGAAGGAAATGATCACACTCTTGTCTGCTATTTTCCCAGCTAGTTCTTTACTTTTTTCAATTACTTTTTAAAATTTGTCTTGCCAATGAAAATAATAAAACCAACAAATTACTCAAATGCTGGCAATGAAGTATAGAAGGATTAAATAATTTGTTCAAAACTCTTGTTTTTTATGGGGATTTTTTTGGGGAAAGGATATCTTGATTTCTCATGAAGGATTCCAGTAGGCTGGGAGGCAGAGCCTCCAGCTAGAAGCCAGAAACACATGCTTCAGAAATTTCTGTTTTTATGTCCTTCTTGAAGTGTAAACCAAATAGTAAGTCTGGTACCATCTTTACTGTAAATATTATATATTTATTAATGCAACCTGAGGTTGGATTTTTGTGTGTGTGTGTGTGAATGTGGAGTCAACTAAAGCCTGAGGTCTTTCCCATGTGTGCTACCCCAGCCACAGTGCCCCCCATGCAGTACTAGGGTAGTTAGTGGGGGCTGCATGCCAAATACAGGCCTTTACATTCATTCCTGTCAAATCTAATTTTACTAATCACAGTTCACAGCTCTAGTCTGTTGGAAATTTTTTGTATCATGATTCAGTCACATGCCACGAATTTTGGTCCCCAGGTTTGGCTTATTTGCTCAGTGTGCCCTCAATTTCCTCTTTGAAGTCAGAGAAACCAGGTAAGACTAATGTAAATTTAAAATTCCATGTTTCTTTCATTTAACAAACTTTTACTTTATTTTATTTCATTTAATTTTTTTGTTTGATTGTTTTTTTGAGATGGAGCCTCAAGCTATCCCTCTGGGTAGAGTGCCATGGCATCACAGCTCATAGCAACCTCCAACTCCTGGGTTCAAGCGAGTCTCCTGCCTCTGCCTCCCAAGTAGCTGGGACTACAGGCACCCACCACAACGCCCGGCCATTTTTTTTTTGGTTGCAGCCATCATTGTTGTTTGGCGGGCCGGGCTGGGGATTCCAACTCGCCACCTTAGGTATATGTGGCTGGAGCCTTAGCCGATTGAGCCACAAGCGCCAAGCCATTTCATTTAATTTTTGAGACAGAGTCTCACTCTTTCTCCCTGGGTAGAGTGCCATGGCATCAGTCTGAGTTCACAGCAACCTCAGACTGCTGGGTTCAAGCAATCCTCTTACCTTAGCCTCCAAAGTTGCCGGGACTGTAGGCACCCACCTCAATGCCTGGCTAATTTTTTTTTTCTATTTTTAATAGAGACAGGGCCTCACTCTTACTCAGGTTGGTCTTGAACTTCTAAATTCAGGCAATCCACTCCCCCCCCCCCTTGGCCTCCCAGAGTGCTAGGATTATAGGCATGAACCACTGCACAAGTATTAGACCTTGTACTGTGTCCTGGAGCAGGCATGGTAAATCAGATAGACTCAGTCCTGATGCTCACAGAGCTTCTGAAGAGGTGAATCCTGTGTGAAAGAAGATCAGTAGATGCATCCCCTCTAGTTTGGGTGAGTCATAGGTGTCTTCCCAGAAGGTTGTGATGTTTACCTTGAGACATGAAAACTGAGTAAGAGTAAGCTGGCACAGAAGAGCTAGGGGGAAGAGTAGGGAAGGGCAGGGAGTGTGCCAGGCGGATGCTCCCCACAGTTCTCTGCAGTACAGTCAGTTGTAACCTATTTTATTTGACCTACCAAACTGTAGGCCCCAAAGTATCATCTTTGGACTTCCTACTCTGCCCAGAACAGTGCCTTTCACACATAGGATTACTTCTGATTAGTCCTCCTGAGTGTTAGGCTATGTATATTATCACAGTTAGTATCCTAACAACCCCAGGAAGTAATAACTCTTCTCATTTTACAGATGAGGAAACCAAGCTCAAGATAGGATAATAATAACAGTAGTAGTAATAATAAACACTCACACATAGTGCATACTACACACCAAACACTGGCCAAACGTGTTTTGTATATATGAACTCCTGTACATATGAACGTTTTATGTATGTAAGAAGTGGTTAAGGACAAGAACTTTGTTGCCATCTCTGCCATGTACTAATCTATAAGCTTGGGCAAGTTGCTTAACATTTCTGTAAGATGGACATGAATATGATAACACTTCCACCAAGGTCAGAACAAGGCAAGGATGCCCCCATCACTACTCCCTTTCAACATTGTTCTGGAATCCTTTTTTTTTTTTTTTCTTTGCAGTTTTTGGCCAGGGCTGGGTTTGAACCTGCCACCTCCGGCATATGGGGCCAGTGCCCTACTCCTTTGAGCTACAGGCACTGCTCATATTCTAGAATTCTTAATTAATGCAGTTAAGTCAAGAAAAGGAAATAAAAGGTATACAGATTGAAAAGAGAAAAGTAAAACTGTCTTTGTTCACAGATGACATGATTATTTATATAACAAATCCAAAAAGAATCGTAAAAAAACCCTGGAACTCATAAGGGATTATAGAAAGCTGGCGGGGCACAAAGTTAAAATCACTCAAGTCAATCACTTGCCTAATGAACAAATGAAATTGAAATTTAAAACACGATACCATTTGCATTATCACCTAAAGGAATCAAACAGGCATAAATATAACAGAATAAAAGAATCTACACATATGAAGAAAAGTATAAAACTATGGTGAACAAAACCAAGGTATCAAATAAATTCCAATCAAAATCCTGGAAGTTTTTCTGTGGATCTTGATAAACTGATTGAAAAGTTTAGCTGGAGAGGGAAAAGATCCAAAATATCCCACACATTATTGAATGAAGTTGATGGATTAACGCTACCCAGTTCAAGACTTACTATAAAGCTACAGTAACCAAGACAGTGTGATATTGGCCTAAGAAGAGGCAAATGGAGATACAGAACAGAATAGAAGGCCCAGCACTAGACCTGCATAAATCAGTCTACTCATTTTTGACAAAGGAACACAGGAAAACAATGGAGCAAAAATAGTCTTTTCAACAAATAGTGCTGGAAAAACTGGGCATCTACATGCAAAAAAAAAAAAATGGCTAGACATAGACTTTACACTTGTCACAAAACTCAATTCAAAATGGATCACAGATGTATAGGTAAAATGCAAAACTATAAAAGGCCTACAATATAAAATAGGAGAAAATCTAGACGATCTTGAACATGGCAGTGACTTTTTAGGTACAACACCAAAGGCACAATCCACAAAAGAAAGAATTAATAAGCTGGACTTCATTAAAATCAGAAACTTCTGATCTGCAAAAGACAACATCAAGAGACGCCACACACTGGGAGAAAGATGCAGCTGATGAAGGACTGTTATCCAAAATACACAGAGAACTCTTAAAACTCAACAGTAAGAAATCAACCCTATTTAAAATGGGTCCGTTTTACCGAAGAAGTTATACAGACATCTCCTCAAAGCAGACATACAGATGCCTGCTAAGCATATGAAAAGGGGCCCCACATCATGTGTCCTCAGATAAATGCAAACTAAAATAGTCGTGAGGTACTACTGCATAAGCACCAAATGCTGGAACATGAGGTACTACTTATTACATAAGCACTTCACTGCCAGTGGGAATGCAAAATGGTGCAGCCACTTGGGAAGATAGTTCAGCCATTTCTTATAAAACTAAACATACTTTTACCATATAATGCAGCCGTCATGCTGTTCTCCAAAGGAGTTGAAAACACATGTCCAGATGGATGTTTATGGCAGCTTTAGTAATAATTACCCAAATTATTAATATCCTAAATAAACCATGCTATATTCCTGCAGTGGAATATTATTCAGCAATAAAATGAAATGAGCTATTGAGCCATGAAAATACATGGAGGAACTTTAAATGCATATTACTAAGATTAAGAAGCCAAGCTGAAAAGGCTACATATACATACTGTGTCATTTTAACTATATGAATTCTGCAAAAGGCAAAATTATGCAAACAGTTAAAAAAGATCACTATTTGCCAGAGACTGGGTTTCGGGAAGGGATGAACAGGTGGAGCACCGAGGGTTTGTAGGGCGTGTGCCACTCTGGTGGGGGCTGTTGATAATGGGGGAGGGTATGCCCATGGGGAGGAAGGGCTTATGGGGAATCTCTGTACCTCCCTCTCAGTGTTATGAACCTGAAACTGCTCTGAGAAAAAAATAAAGTCTTTTAAAATATATATATATATATATACACACACAAACCTATGTATATATACACCATTTAAAATGTGACTGTGCCACTTCACAGGGTTGCAGTGAGCATGAAATCTGTTAACGCATGCAAAGAGTATGAGGATGGCATCCAGCAGAAAGTAAGACCTATCTAAATATTAACCACTTTTCTTGTTAAGCAATTTGTCCAAAGTCAAAGACCTAGCAAGGATCAGAGCAGGAATTTGAGACCAATCTGAAGCTCAGATCATGTTGTTTCAAGCACAGCTTATTAATTGACATTTGATGAAGGAAGGAAGGAAGGGAGGGGTGTGTGCCGCTTCAGTAAGGCACCGATTTTGAATAATAGCACAATCAGGCAGCAGAGATGACTGCCAACATAACTCAGCAAAAATGCATCAAATGACAAAACAACAAATATGTCAAGTAATTAAAGACAAACTGTAGAGTGTCAGAACTGGAAAGACCATAAAGATCAAAATAGATCACCTGCTCATCTCAGGCAGGGCAGGTATTTCATTAGTGTTGTTAAAGTTAGGAAACACCAGAACTTAAAGGCTTTTCATCTCAAAAAAAAGAAAGTTCCTTGCTCACGTTTCTTAAAAGATTATTTGGAGGGAGATGTAAAAATATCCTTAAAACCTCAAGGTTTTGATCCACCATTTTTCATGCTTTTCAATTATTGGGGGAAAAAAAGGGAAGTAATAATTAATTTTATTGTCTTTGGCCTTCACTACCATTTTTAGGCTTCACGATTGCACGCCAGTCATCAGTTCTTCAAAGTTTTAGATTGTGTCCAGATGGGTTCATGGCTGTGTTCATGCGGATTATTTTTGAGTACTTTTGTAGTTCGACTAAATGCTGGTGATACACAATTCTGTTGTGGCTAGTAAGGCCTAGCCGCGGAGCTCCAGAAAGCTGGCACACCCAGATTTTCTGGTGTGGATTTTAGGGAACACCAGGAATTGCTCTTTCTCTGAGGAAATGAGCCGAACGTTTTACAGGTATCATCAAGCGCTAAGGATGAAATTCCTAGGAACGTGCTTGGTGAACGCAAGGAATGCAGAGAAAAGAAGGTGCAATGTGCCGACCGCCAGCAAATCCACCAACACGAGTAGCTTCTGTCCCAATCACATGTGTTTCCTATAGCCAAGATCCCTTGGTGTCTAATGACAGAAATGTTTCAAGAAGGGAAAGGTGAAATGGCAGGGCTTAAAGATATCAAGAATGTCTTCCATCAAGTTTTCCTGTGGCTGGAAAGGAAAATGGTTAAGAGTTAAGTTACTTTTCTCTAAACTCTCCCCATGTGGTCCTAATCAGCTGTCGCCTGGTGATGGATAGAATGGATAATCTCCTTCATGCTTTAGCCCCACAGGGAGCACATAGTTAGGATGGAGAAGAGTTTGTTTCCCAAGGAAAAATCCAAACAACAATGTCGTCAGTGTGTATTTTAAACCCTAGAAATATTTGTTTCCCTGCTTTCAAAACTTCATAAAAATGAAAAAAAAATCCAGCGGAATCTGACCTTGTACTAGATATTTGATGAAGTTGTATGTGGACAGGCCAGGAAATCCCTGGGAATGCTTGATGGAACATCATTTAGAGGAGAATTCGGAAAATGCAAATCAGCCTCAGACTAGGCCATTTTAGGGAACCTGCCTAGGTTTCCAGACGTGACGTCTGAAGGCTGCAAGTCCAAACACTTGCACCCCAACGTGTTCATCTGTGTCCTGAGCAAACACATCAGGTAAAGACGTGAGAAGTAAGACACAACCCAGCACCCGGTCTTTCTCCATCTGCTGCTTCCTGGGGATGCCAGGCGATGTGAGAGCTCAGGCGACTCTCTGGTAGGAATGACAGATAGTACCTGAGACCGAAACTTTGGAAACCAAATCTCGCTGGAAGTTCTGTGCTAGAAGAAACACATTTCAGAGCCATGTGTCGGGGACAGACGTGAAAGGAGTGTGGCAGGGGTGAGGGGAGCTCTCTGGATGGGGAGGGAGAATGAATCCATGTTGAAAACTGCAAATTAAAACCAGGGAAGACTCTAGACATTAACCGAGCAACAACAGATAATGCCACCCATTCGCTAAGAAATCCGGAACTAAATAATTTGGCCAGTGTGACCAAGACGTTTCTTTGGTAGAATTAATAATTGTTTCCTTCCTACAAAAATGTTAACTATTTTAGCCTACTTTCCATTCAAGGAGAATTTCGATAAATAGAAACAATATTTTCTCGTTAAAGTCTCTCTCACAAAATTATGACAATGATTCCATTGAAACACTTTAGAGGCTCTGACAATCTGTGCAGCCACATGATGCTCTCTGCCCACCGCGGTTGTGACCTGCACGGAGAGCGTCCGTCTGTACCTCCCTTTCAGTTTTGGAGGAAGAGCTCCCTTCCTTTGTGCATTTCCACCTTCCAAGTGTGGTTCTGATCGCCATGGGGTGGGAGCGGGGGAGGGGGGAGCAGCAAGGCCCTGAGAGCAGGTCTGCAGATCACGGCTCTCTCATTGACGTCCCCTCGCTATGTGGGCCCTCTTTACTGGACTTGCCACACTGGCATGGCAAATTGGGTAACAGACACCATCTGCTCAGCCATCGCCCAGCTGGGTGGTGCAGATGCGCATCTCGGGTGTGTGCCAAACTATGTCAGATCTGGGAAGGACGGGAAGGGAAGGCGGGGCGGGAGCAACCTCCATGCCTCACAGAACGCCAACCACAGTCCTCAGAAGGATCACTGAAGGAGTCCTCAGCACTCCCCAGAGACCCGCTGTTGAATAGCAGTTATTCTTTTAAGAAATAAAACCCAGGCTCGGCGCCTGTGGCTCAATCGGCTAAGGCGCCAGCCACATACACCTAAGGTGGAGGGTTCGAATCCCCAGCCCAGGCGCCAAACAACAATGATGGCTGCAACCAAAAAATGGCCAGGCATTGTGGCGGGCGCCTGTAGTCCCAGCTACTTGGGAGGCAGAGGCAGGAGACTCGCTTGAGCCCAGGAGTTGGAGATTGCTATGAGCTGTGATGCCATGGCACTCTACCCAGGGTGATAGCTCGAGGCTCCGTCTCAAAAAAAAAGAAAGAAAACCCATACTTAAAAAAAATACTCACATAACTGTGAGCCATGGTCTTAGAAAGTAACTGGGAATGTCTCAGTTACGGACTCTGTAATTTTGCTTGTTGTGTCTCCCACAGAACAAACAATAGGGCCAAGAGTTTGAGGTTGCTGTGAGCTGTGACACCACAGCACTCTACCAAGGGTGACATAATGTGACTCTGTCTCCAAAAAAAAAAAAAAACCCACATACACACACTCATATTTTACATTTATGTAGGTATAATGGATATGTGTAAGCATGTGTATGAGATGGAAACAACAGAAATAGTTTCACTAAACAACACCCTTACTGTTTGTAATTTACTTGACTATTTTCTATTCTACATTTTTTTTAATGCTGGTTGCAACCCATTAATTTGATTCCACAGCTCATTAATAGATTGTGATGCACATTTTTAAAAGCTCTGCTCAACTTAATAGAGTTGTGTCTCTTTCCCAAGTTGCGTGAGCTGGAATGCAGCAGTGAAACAGGGTCTAAGTAAATGGTGCCAAAATAAGGCTGTGTCTCCAAGAGGTGACAACACAAAACTCTTTGGGATCAGGCTTTGTTTTTCAAAGGTCTATTGCTCTGGAAAACACTCTGACACACCAGCTTAACCTATCATTCCTCACAAAGAAAAACAATTAAAGTTGAGCTTTTAAAAAATTGAATAACAATATAATCCAGGAATATTAGCTTACAGTTAGTTCATAGTTTGAAGTCGGGAGCTGAAAATCCCGTGTTGGGGAAATCACCCTAACCTAGGGATCGAACCTGGATTCTTATCCCGGTTGTCACTTGATCAACTCAGTCTATCTTGCTCAACTCACTGAAGCTGTTTTCTCTTTCAGAAAAAATGGGAGAAATATCATTTTCATCTTTTTCTTAGAGATAATTTTGTAAAAGCTCTTAAGAAAATCTGAAGTTCTATATTAATGTGGGCCTTGAATCTTTCTTGGAGTATTTGCGGAGTTAAGATTTACACTTGCTCAACGTCCCATAGCCAGGCAAAGCTTTTTCTCCACTAAATATATTATGTAAAAAAGCATAATTATTATTCTCTCCCAGAATATCTGGGTTAGAAATTTTACTACTTTTCAGTTATATACCCAAGGTGTCTGATAGTTTTATAGATAATTCTACTGTGTTTCCCCGAAAATAAGACACTGTCTTATATTTATTTTTTCTCAAGAAGACACACTAGGGCTTATTTTCAGGGGATGTTTTCCTCTCTGCCCCAAAATGCATGGCCCATCACTAGGTCTTATTATCAGGGTAGGGCTTATATTTAACCAACGCATAGAAATCCTGCTACGGCTTATTTTTTGGGTAGGTCTTATTTTCAGGGAAACATGGTAATATCTAAAATAATTCTATATTAGATTAAGTTGTTAATGCAAATCTGATTAGTTTTATGCATATGGGAAAACCAATGGCAGAAAAATCTGTTATGAAAATGCTCCAACCCATTTGTGTTAATAGACTCAGCGAGAAAACGATCAAGTAAAGAGAAACAGAAGAAAAGGCATAGTTTCTCTCACAGTGATAGCTAGAAGTGATTCATCCAACTGTACCTCCCATTTTTTGCTTTATAATGATAGTTTTTAAGGAGAAGACATTATATTTAAATAGCCCCTAAAAGCTTGAGGCTGGAGAGGGAAGGGATGGAAGCTGAATTCATGGTCAGGAGAGCCCAATATGCTAAGTACAAGGTCTTGTTAACTAAATTGGAGACATTGAATAAGTATTAAATACTTTCGAAATGTCATGAAAAACTGTTCTGGGCAGTTTTCATAGCTCATATGTTACAATTAATTAATATTATAATAATTAATAATTGATATTAAGTCCTTAATAATTAATATTGAGTCCTCTGATGGATCAGGAAATAAGTGCAAAAGTGCTCCCTTTCCTCTCCAAAAAAGGACAAAATCTCCCTATTTAAGTAGCCCTAACATTGCTACTTAATATTTTGTAATCAGGCTCGGTGCCTGTGGCTCAATCAGCTAAGGCGCCAGCCACGTACACCTAAGGTGGCGGGTTCGAATCCCCAGCCCGGGCCCGCCAAACAACAATGATGGCTGCAACCAAAAAATGGCCGGGCGTTGTGGCGGGTGCCTGTGGTCCCAGCTACT
>CAUYQV010024422.1:0-13614 GCA_963574575.1 Galagoides demidoff | reverse complement strand
CATTAGTCACACTAGCCAAAGGTAAAAGCAACCCAAGGCTCCATCAGTGGATGAATGTATAAACAGAATCTGGCATATACAGACAGTGGAATATCACCCTTAAAACAAAAGGAAATTCTGCTATAACATGGATGAAAGTTGAAGACATATACTAAGTAAAATAAGCCAGTTGTAAAAGGACAAATGTATAATTTCACTTACATGAGGGTCCCCAGGGTAGTCAAATTCAGACAAATTCAGTCAAATTCAAAAACAGAAAGTAGAATGGTGGTTGCCATTCTACAGAGTCTGGGCGTAGGGGGAATGGGAAGTTATTGTTTAATGCAGAATTTCAATTTATGAAGATGAAGAAATTCTGAAGAGAGCTAGTAGTAATGATTGTAGAATAATGTGAATGTATTCAGTGCCACATAACTGTATACTTAAAAATGATTGAAATGGTAAATTATATGTTATTTACATTTTATCACAATAAAAAAGAGAGATAATAGGCTCATTGCCTCTAGCACAGTGGTTAGGGCGCCAACCCCATGCACCGAGGCTGGTGGGTTCGAACCCAGCCCTGGGCCAGCTAAACAATGACAACTGTAACAAAAAAAAATAGCCAGGTGCTGTAGTGGGTGCCTGTAGTCCTAGCTACTTGGGAGGCTGAGGCAAGAGAATTGCATAAGTCCAAGAGTTTGAGTTTGCTCTGAGCTGTGATGCCATAGCACTCTACCGGGGGTGAAATAGTGAGACTCTGTCTCAATTAAAAAAAAAAACAAGATAGATAATAAACTTGAGAAGACTTTTTGTTATCAAGCGAGCAATTGAGGTTGCTTGTAGCACTTTGTTCTTCTGTAAACACTAAAAACAGTATTTCTCTGTATCCACACCTATTGGTCAGAAACACTTGATACTAAGGAGTGAGCTTTCCTACTATTTTATTTTTTGTAGTATGCACCCTCAGCTATTAAGAACCAAATTGTATTAGCTCAGCCCTGTAGCTGCACTTCAAATGGTTCCTTGAAAGGAATGACTTCTTCTTCTTTTTTTTTTTTTTTTTGAAACAGAGCCTCAAGCTGTCCCCCTGGGTAAAGTGCCATGGCATCACAGCTCACAGCAACCTCCTACTCCTGGGCTCAAGCGAGTCTCCTGCCTCAGCCTTCCAAGTAGCTGGGACCACAGGTGCCTACCACAACGCCTGGCTATTTTTTGGTTGCAGCTGTCATTGTTGTTTGGCAGACTCGGGCTGGATTCGAACCCACCACCTTAGGTGCATGTGGCTGGCACCTTAGCCACTTGAGCCACAGGGGCCGAACCAAAAGGAATGACTTCTAAGAGATCCGTATTTAAGTGATGTGGACATGTTGTGAGCTTATTATTTTTCTTGTGCTGATTTATAAAATCTAAATGTCCTGTAACCTTGCTGGAGCTATCTTGAGGAGCAGCAAAACTCTGTGCTAACATGTCTTCCAAGTAAAGGTGTGTTGGTACAGTCTACAAATTACACATAGCTTTCAAATCTATATTTGTACACCTTATTTTGCTCTCATGGTAGACCTGCATTTCTGTTTGTTCTGTATGTTCAATTATGTCTACAATGAATCCTTTTACCCTTCTAAACTATCCCTTTTGTTTTTGTGTGTGTGTGTATGTGTAAGGATGACTCACTGTCCATCTAGTCATATATTGAAACTCTGGAATTGGCTTTGGCTCCCCTTCTCTTTCATGTGTATTTTGTGGAACTTATCACAATAACAATTAAAAAATTATTGGGCAGTGCCTGTGGCTCAAGGAGTAGGGTGCCGGCCCCATATGCCATAGGTGGTGGGTTCAAACCCAGCCCCAGCCAAAAACTGCAACAAGAAAAAAGAAAAGAAAAGAAAGAAAATTATTTATAGTACTATAACTCTATGAGAGCTGGGTGACTGAATTATTTACTGAGATGTCTACATAATAGGTGCTCAGTAAATCACTGTCTTGACTGAGATCCTCTTCACCTTTTACCTAACTCAGGATTGCTTTAACTTTTCTAGCATGTTGAAGGAATTCATTTTTTTTTTTTTTTTTGCAGTTTTGGCCGGGGCTGGGTTTGAACCTGCCACCCCCAATATATGGAGCCAGTGCCCTACTCACTGAGCCACAGGCTCTGCCCATTGAGGGAATTCTTAAAGATCTTTTATAGAATGATCTTGTGCTGCTAACAGATTGTTTTTCCTTAGCCTTAACTCTGCCCTTCTTCTGCTCTGAGTGACTTCCCATTTCATTTTCATTTAACAGTAAGTATACTTGGCAGATAGGTCAGCACCTTCCAATGTGCCAAGCATTGTTATAAGTGCTGGAGGTACAGACTCTGTGAGTGTGAGCTTACCTTCTACTGGAGCAGCAGACAATAAATAAACAGATGGAAAATGTCCAGTGGTGGTAAATGCTATAAAGAAAAATAAATCAGGGCGCCGTAGCACAGTGGTTATGGTTCCCGCCACATGCTCCGAGCTTAGCAGGTTCAAACCCTGTTCAGGCCAGCTGAATGACAATGACAACTGCAACAAAAAATGCTGGGCATTGTGGCAGGTGCCTGTAGTCCCAGCTACTCGGAGCATTTTTTTTTTTTGTTTTGGCCAGCACTGGGTTTGATCCTGCTACCTCTGCCATATGGGGCCAGTGCCCTACCCTTTTGAGCCACAGGCACTGCCAGTCCCAGCTACTCGGGAGGCTGAGGCAAGAGAATCGCCCAAGCCCAGGAGTTGGAGGTTGCTGTGAGCTCTGACACCAGGGCACTCTACCGAGGGTGACATAACAAAACTCTGTCTCAAAAGAAAAATAAATCAGGATAAGGGTCCTGGGACAGCTGTTTTTGTTAGAGGAACCAGAGCCAGCCTCTCTAAATAGAGATCTTAATGGAATGAGGAAGTGATCCATGAGGTTATCTGAGGGAATGTAGTATTTTAGGTGGAGGAAATAGTAAGCACAGAGCCCTGAGACGGGAGCATACTTTATGCTGAACTGGAATCTGGTGATTCTTAACTCCTGTGCACATGAAAGTTTGAGAAGCATTGGCTTCATACATTGCTTCTACTCCCCTTACTACACTGAACAGAGTGTAAATGTGTTTGAGTGTTTTTTTTTCCCATCTATATGTTGAACTCCCAAAGCCTGTCAACCATCTATTATTTAGCCTAGGTCTTAGTATGTTTCACATGCTCAAAAGAGTATTACCTTCAGGGCCCATGAGGATTCTTTGAGATGCTCCTTTAGTCAGCATATCATAGAAGTGCATCTAACTGGGCATGGTGCTTTGCTAGGAGGCACCCTGTTATGAATGGAGGTCAGTCTCTGTCTTTGGTGTTTATAGATTAGTGGGAGAGATAGATAACCCATCAATTAATTATGAGGCAAGACAGAGTATGATGAATTCTGTAACTATGCAGGTATCACCAGAGGCCTAAGAGAACACCAAAGGGGTGGGTGACAGTTATTTATGGTGTAGAGTGTACTTGGTATTTTGGGGGAAACAACAGGAAACCAGCATGGTAAGAGTACAGTGACCAAGGAGAAAAGTAGGAGGACATGAGGTCAGAGAGGTAGCTACCCAGGTCCAAAGTAATCCTTTGCATGGTTCAGTATGGCTCATTGAATCATTTGTGAATAAAGAAGAATCAGGGCATGGTGTTAGTGCACCTATAGTATAGAAAGGTAGGATGCATATTCCTCAGTTCATGAAGAATACAGGATTTCACTTGTAGTTTTCCTCTCTGCTATTTGGGAGAGAATAGTAATGGCCAAAGTAAGAAAGACTAATTCTGGCTCGTTCTTTTTTTTTTTTTTTTTTTTTGAGACAGAGCCTCAAGCTACTATTATGGGTAGAGTGCTGTGGCATCACAGCTCACAGCAACCTCCAACTCCTGGGCTTCAGTCATTCTCTTGCCTCAGCCTTCTGAGTGGCTGGGACTACAGGCGCCAGCCACAACACCTGGCTATTTTTTTGTTGCAGTTTGGCTGGGGCTGGGTTAGAACCCACCACCCTTGGTATATGGGGCCAGCGCCCTTACCCACTGAGCCACAGGTGCCATCCGACCCAATGCTTTTTATTTTTAGTTTTTTTGTAGAGACAAAGTCTCACTCTATTGCCCTTGGTAGAGTGCCCTGGCATCACACAGCTCACAGCAACCTCCAGTTCCCTGGCCTAGGTGATTCTCCTGCCTCAGCCTCCCAAGTAGCTGGGACTACAGGTGCCCGCCACAACACCTGGCTATTTTTTTGTTGCAGTTTGGCTGGGGCCGGGTTTGAACCCACCACCCTTGGTATGTGGGACTGGTTCCCTACCCACTGAGCCACAGGCGCCACCCTTTTTATATTTACTTTTTTTTGAAACAGAGCCTCAAGCTGTTGCCCTGGGTAGAGTGCGGTGGCACTACAGCTCACAGCAACCTCCAACTCCTGGGCTTAAGCCATTCTCTTGCCTCAGCCTCCCACGTAGCTGGGACTACAGGCACCCGCCTCAACGCCTGTCTATTTTTTGGTTGTAGTTGTCATTGGTGGGCCTGGGCTGGATTCGAACCTGCCAGCTCTGGTGTATGTGGCTGGCACCTTAGCCGCTTGAGCTACAGGCACAGAGCCATGACCCAACACTTTTAAGTCATCAGGATGATCTGAGCGATAGTGGAAATGCACAAGCAGCAGGTGGTAGCTAGTTGGAATTAGGAAAGGACTGCTGATTTAACTGAATCTCTGATTATTCTAAGCTGCTCATAGAAATCCATTATTTCACTGCTGTCTCAGATGTAAGAGGGAGAAGCTTAACAGTGTTCTGTTGTTGTTGACAACCTCTCTTAGGTGATTTTTCTAGGACTGCCAGCGTACTCTTGATATTCAAAGTCCTCTAGACTTGGCCCCTCTCTGCTATCCTCTCCTAGTTTCCCATGGTCTTTTCCTGTGTCAGCTGGCTGTCTCTTTGCGACCTATGTTCTCTGTCTTCTGGGCCTTTGTTCTATTCCCTTGGCTTTGAGTATCTGCACACATCTACCAACCAGAGCCCTATCCATTCTTCAAGGCTCCTTTCATATTTTCTTTTCTCAAGGAGCCCATGCTATGTTCTTTCTTTTGCCCTGTCCTGTCACAGTGGGGAATTGTATGAAGTCCATCTGTCCAAAGACAGTCTTCTTATATCCTTCCAGCTGTAGTTTCTTTCTCCCCCTTTCTTTTTACTTTAACCCCTTATTACTCACAGTGTTGTCATTGGACCATCAGCATCACCTGGAAGGCTGTTAAAAATGCAGAATTCCAGGTCCCACTTTACACTTACTAAACTGGAATCTGGTGATTCTTACCTCCTGTGCACTTGAAAGTTTAAGAAGCATTGACTTCACACATTGCTTCTACTCCCCTTACTGTACTGAACAGAGTATAAACGTGTTTGAGTGTTTTCTTCCCCTCTGTATGTTGAACTGGAGCACCTTCTAGTATTTAGCATAGGTCTTAATATGTTTCAAGTGCTCAAAAAAGTTTGCTGAATTATTCTCAAGGGCCTGTGGCATTCTTTGAGATTCTCCTTTAGTCAACATACCAGAGAAATCCATCTAACTGTGCTTGGTGCTTTGCTAGGCACACCCCGCTATGAATGGGAGTCACTCTCTTTCTTCAATGTTTATAGATTAGTGGGAGAAATAGATACCTGTCAATTAATTATGAGGCAAGACAGAATATGGTAAATTCTGTAACTGTGCAGATATTACCAGAAGTCTAAGGGAACACCAAAGGGATGGCAGTTACTTACAGTTAAGAGTGTTGTGACTATTTTATGGAAAGTATAGTATTTAATTGGTACCTTGCAGGATGAATAGGACTTTGACAGACATTTATGAGCCAGGGCATTCTTAGCTGGGAAAAATGCAAACTCTCAATGTGTGTTCTTTCCTGTTCTCTCATTAAACAAGTATAGTCAACATAGAAGACTTTTGTGACCAAATGTGTTGGGTATTTCTCCATGTACAAGCAAGTAATTTTTTTTTTTTAAGAGACAGAGTCTTACTTTGTCACCCTTGGTAGAGTGCTGTGGCACCACAGCTCACAGCAACCTCCAACTCCTGAGCTTAGGTGATTCTCTTGCCTCAGCCTCCCGAGTACCTGGGACTACAGGCACTTGCCACAATGCCCAGCTATTTTTTGTTGCAATTCACTGGGGGTCAGATTTGAACCTACCAACCACGGTATTTGGGGCTGGTGCCCTACTCACTGAGCCACAGGCACCGCCCCAAGCAAGTAATTAATTCTATAGCAGACACCAGCTGGGTATCCTCTTTGTCAGTTCTAACACTGTGTGGAGCTAGCATCAGATCCCATAGGTTGAGGGCTCAGTTCCCAAGGCTGCCCCATGCCCCAGACTCCAGTCACTAAGTCTGAACTTCTGGTTTGATTAATTTGGTAGAGTGGCTCACGGAACTCAGGGAAACTTTTATATTCACTGGGTCATTATAAAGGATCTAACAAGAATACAGATTAAGTGATGCATAGGGTGGAAGTGTGGGGGAAGGGGAGTGGAGTTCCCATGTACCCCCTGGGCGCACCACCCACCAGGATTCTTCATGTATTCAGCTGTCCAGGAACTTTTGAACCTTGCCCTCTTGGGCCTTTCTTGGTAGATTGATTGGATAGGCATGGTTGAAGCATGAACAACCATGTCAAAATGAAATTGGACAAAAAGGGTATAATTTAATGCTGATAGACTAATTGGGGAAACCTGCACAAGGCCTGTCTGTTCAGATTCTTCTGACCTCTGTGTACAGCATTCTTTCCTCCAGGGTGTGGGGCAGGATCCTCTCTGGAATGAGGGTTTTAAGACCCACAATCGGATTAGTGTTCTGCCTTGGGCAGGTGAAAAGAGGGCAAGGGAAGAAAGAGTCAATTTCCTAAGAGCTGAGACCTAAAGCATCCCAACATCATAACAAAAGACCTAACATAAGGGCTATGGAAGTTATGAGCTAGGAACTGTGAATGAGTGATAGATATATAAATAGGTATATAGAAAGAGATATAGATATATAGTACAGGGAGAGTCTGTTCAAAGGCCCAGGCATAAAAGTGCACATACAGTAGATTTCCCATATAAGTAAGACATGGAGAAGCAATAGAAAGTGAAATTGGAGAGATGAGTTGGATGCAAACTGTGAAGTCCTTTAATTCTTATGGTGAGGAATATGGACTGGTAAGGAACATCTACAAATCATTTGATCTTGGTATAATTAGATGTTCAGTGGTTCCTGAGGAGTCTGCTCTCCCATCTCCCTCCCTTTCCTCATTCTATCTTGCTGGATATGGTGGTAGGAGATTGGGGGGAGGGGGAATTGGAGTTTAGAAGATGTGAATGTTCAGGCCTAAATGTTTTTTAGCTAGCTCTTTATATGGACTGTAGCACAAGGTCTTTTTTTAGTGTGAGCTGGTCAGCCACTTCCTCCCTCACCCCCTTTCCTGAGTCACTACTCTAAAGCAGAGAGGCCAAAGCTCTATCAGAAGAGTGTTTACACAGAGTGCTTTAAAATGTCATCAAAACCTCAGCCCCAGCCGAGTATGTTTTGTTATACTTGCTATCTGTTTCTTGACCCCATGGGATTATGAAGACTCATCATTTCTGCTTATGGTGGATGGGTGAGTGTCCCTCCACCCATTTTCTGTCCTGGCAGTCAGGCCATCAGCATTCAAGGTGAAAGGGACTCCTTTACCATCCCCATTTCTTTATATGCCATCTTGTGAGAAAACCCACCTGAACAAAATAGCTAATGGGCTTGTTTATTCCTTCAGGAGTGGGAATGCACTGTTGTTAGCCTAGAAGTCAGTATCTCTATAAGTTGGCCATAAGCCTTACTGTCTTTTTTTTGAGCCTTTTACTTAAGCCAACTGAATTTTCAAGCAGGATTAAAGAGTAACACTCCTTACCTGTGCTTTTCAATCTTTGAGCTCTCACTTTATTTGGCTCTATTAATACTGTGTCAGAAGGTCAACAGTTAAAAAGAAGAGGTAAAATACAGCAGAAATTTTGTTACTTGTTTATATCTCAGATCAAGGACCTTTTAGATGAAATAGGCTTTGGAATTCATAAAGTACACTTGAGCATGAGGCATTGTGTTAAACGCTAGGACACAACCATCCCTTCTGTGGAAAGAATGTTCAGCTTGGATGAAGAGATATTCATTAGGGACAATATAATGTGTGCCATAGTGGAGGCTTGTGCCAGGTGCAACATGAAGAATGCAGTCACAGAAGCTCTTGAGAGGAGGGACCTGAATCTTCAAGAATGAGGAGTAATTCATTGGGCTGAATTGGATAAGGATACAGACTGAGGGAATTGGCCAGCAATTTCAAAGAGAGGCATGAGGAGGATAAAACTGGATGGGGTAGATTAGGGCTGGTTTAGGGTTTGAATCTGATTTGTAGGCAGTAGAGAGCCCCCAAATGGGGACTGATATGACCAGACTCAGTTATGTATTGAGCTGACTTAATCAGAAATTTCATTCATCTAACACATGCTGAATGTTAATTGCTGGACTATTCCAGGAAACATGAAACATATGAAGATTGTTCCCTTGGTGGAGCGTGTATTTTAGTAAGGTAAGTTAATTACATCAGGTCAGCACTATTTGCTCTTGTCGAGGTTATCGGTGACCTCTATGATACAGAATTATTGCCTAACTACAAAGATCTCCTATGTGCGACCCCCTTATAGTCATAACTATCCTTCTCCCACCCACCATTCCTAATGTCTGGCAACCATTAATTTGTTCTTTATTTTGTTTGTTTGTTTTGGAGACAAAGTCTCACTTTGTCACCCTTGATAGAGTGTGGCATCATAGCTCACAGCAACTTTGAATTCTTGGGCTCAAATGATCCTCTCACTTCAGCCTCCCAAGTAGCTGGGACTATAGGCGCCTGCCATAACACTGGCTATTATTTAGAGACAGGGTTTTGCTCTTGTACAGGCTGTTCTTAAACTCCTGAGCTCAGGCAATCCACACATCTTGGCCTCCCAGAGTGCTAGGATTACAGGGTGAGCTACCACACCTAGGTAGCTATCCACCTCATTTTGGGACTGTTATAGAAGTGGAATGATAGTGTATGTGACCTTTGGAGATTGGCTTTTTCACTCAGCTTAGTGCCCTTGAGGAGCATCCAAATTATTGGTTGTTTTGATATCTTTCTGAGTAGTATTCCATGGTATAGTGGTACCACAGTTTGTTTAACCATTTACCCATTGAAGGACATTTTTCCATTCCTCCTTTCTCTCCTCTATCAATTCTGTTTTTCTGGAAAGCCTTGATTAATTCAGTGAATGATCAGCATCCTCATCAGCATATGCTATTACCACTGTTTTTATATTTTAGCCATTCTATTAAATGTGTAATGATAGCTCATTGTGATTTTAGTTTGCATTTCCCTAACAAATAATGATATTGGACATCTTTTCATGTGCTTATTACCATGCATATATCTTTTTTTGTGAAATATGTCTTCATGTCTTTTTCTGATTTTTCTCATTGAACTGTCTTGTTTTTACTTTCTGTAAGGCCAAGATCTCACTCTGTTGCCCAGGCTAGAGTACTGTGGCATGATCATAGCTCACACAATCCTTGCTCCTCCGCCTCCCAAGTAGGTTGGGACTATAGGCATGTGCCACTATACCTGGCCAGTTTTTTAGGGTTTTTTTTGAGAGGATCTCACTCTGTTGTGCAGGCTAGAATGCAGTGGTGTCATCATAGTTCACTGCAACCTCAAACTCCTGGTCTCAAACAATCCTGCCTCAGCCTCCAGAGTAGCTGGGACCAGAAGTACATGCCACTGTACTTGACTAATTTGTTGTTTTATTTTTAGTAGAGATGTCTTACTCTTCCTCAGTCTGGTCTTGAACTCCTATCCTCAAGTGATCCTTCTGCTTTGGTCTCCCAGAGTGCTGGGATTACCAGGCCTGGGCCACCTTGCCCAGGTAGAAGTTTTTCAGATGTTCTTTATCAAATTGAGTAAGTTCCCACCAATTCCTAGTGTTCTCAGAGTTGTTGGTTTGTTTTTATCATGAATGATTATTGAATTTTGTCAAGTGCTTTTTCTGCATTGAGAAGGTTGTGTGGCTCTTTAAAATACCTGTTAATATAGTAAATTACTTTGATTTATTTTCAAATGTTAAACCTGCCTTGCTCTAGAATAAAACTCTGTTTGGTTATGGTATATAATTATTTTTATATACTACCGAATTATATAATTGCTAATACTTTGTTAAGGATTTTTGCATCTGTGTTCATGAGGGATATTGATATGTAGTTTTCCTTTTTTATACTGTCATTGTGTCTAGTTTTGGTAGTGGCGTAATACTGGCTTCATAAAATGAGTTGGGAGTTATTCTTTCTTCTTCTGTTTTCTGAAAGAGATCATAGCTCTCTCTGTTTTTTAAACATTTGATAGAATTCTCTAGTTGAACCATTTGAACCTATAGATATCCCAGATTTCCTTTTTTTAAAAAATTTCCTTGCTTATTTTATTTTTATTTCTTTGCTTTTTTGTTGTTGTTGAGACAGAGTACCACCCTATGCCCTGAGCAGAGAGCAACAGCATCATAGCTCACTGCAACCTCAGACTCGGGCTGTGGGCATCCCTCTGCCTCAGCTTCCAGAAGCCACTGGGATTATAGGCACTCCCTGTGGTGCCTGGCTGGGTTTTTCCATTTTTTTAGGAGTCTGGGGTCTCACTCTCCCTTAGGCAAGTCTCAGACTCGTGAGCCACCACGCCAGCCCAGATTTCCTTTTTGGGAGTTTGTTTTTTCCCTTTTTTTTTTTTTTTTTTCAGAGACAGGATCTCTTCCACTCAAGTTGGAGTGTAATGGTGTGATGATAGTTTATGGTAGCCTTCAGCTCCCGAGCCTGCCTCAGCCTCTTAAATAGCTAAGACCACAGGTGTAGCTGTAATCAGCCCAACTGATTTTTAAATTTTTGTAGAGACAGGGTTGCCTCTGTTGACCCAGGATTCTTGAACTCCTGGTCTCAATGATCCTTCTGCCTCAGCCTCCCAAAGTGCAGGGATTATAGCTGTGAGCCATCACACCTGGCCTAAGTTATCTTTTTATTATGAGTTTTTGCTTTATTGAAGTTCTTTATATACTCTGGATATTAATTGTTTATTGGCTTTATGTTTGCAAATATCTTTATTCATTTGTGACTTGTCTTTTCATGGTGTCTTGATGGACAGAAGTTCTTAATTTTATTGTGGTCAGATACCGAATCATTTTTCTCTTACAGTTAATGTCTTGAAATTTACTTTAAGAAGTCCCACTCAGCTCGGTGCCTGTGGCTCAAGTGGCTAAGGCGCCAGCCACATACACCTAAGGTGGTGGGTTCAAATCCAGCCCGGGCCTGCCAAAACAACAATGATGGCTGCAACCAAAAAATAGCCGGGCACTGTGGTAGGCGCCTGTGGTCCCAGCTACTTGCGAGGCTGAGGCAGGAGACTCGCTTGAGCCCAGGAGTTGGAGGTTACTGTGAGCTGTGATGCCACAGTACTCTACCCAGGGGGATAGCTTGAGGCTCTGTCTCAAAAATAAATAAATAAATAAATAAGAAATCCCACTCTTGGCCAGGTGTGGTGGCTCACACTTAGAATCCTAGCATTCTGGGAGGCTGAAGACAGGTGGATCTCTTGAGCTCAGGAGATAAGACAGATCTTGTTTCTACTAAAAATAGAAAAACTAGCTGGACATTGTAACTGGCGCCTGTAGTCCCAGCTACTCAGGAGGCTGAGCCAAGAGGATTGCTAAAGCTTAGGAGTTTTGAGGTTGCTGTGAGCTATGGTGCCACAGTATTCTAGCCTGGGACAACAGAGTGAGTCTCTGTCTCAAAAAAAGAAAGAAAGAAAGAAAAAATACTGTATCATATTTTCTTTTATAGTTTTTGAATTTTTTTTTTATTGCTTGTAATTCCTCCAAGCAAAAAAAAAAAAATATTTTCTAGAGACAGAGTCTCACTTTGCCCCCAGTAGAGTACTGTGGCGTCACAGCTCATAGCAACCTCCAGCTCTTGGGCTTAGGCGATTCTTTTGCCTCAGCCTCCTGAATAGCTGGGACTACAGGTGCCCGCTACAATGCCCGGCTATTTTTTTGTTGCAGTTTGGCAGTGTTCGAACCTGCCACCCTCAGTATATGGGGCCAGAGCCCTACTCACAGAGCCACAGGTGCTGCCCTAAACAAAAATATATAAGTTTTGCCCTTAATACATAAGGCTTTATTCCACCTGAAATTGATTTTTGGGTGTGATGTGAGGTAGGATTTTGACTTTTTTTCCATGTGGATAACCACTTGTCTCAACGCCATTTATTAAGTGGACTCTTTTGCAGATTATCTGTAGTGCCAGTTTGTCATTTATCAAATTTACATATGTATGAGACATATCTCTGAATATTTTGTTCAATTGGTCAGTTTGCTTTAGTACTACAATGTACTGATTTATTTTGCTTTATAATAAGTCTTGACATCTGATAAGGCAAGTCTGCCTACTATTTTATTTTGTTTTATTTACTTTTATTTATTAATTTTTTTGAGACAAAGTCTTGTTTTATCACCTGACCTAAAGGCAGTGGTGTCATCATACCTCACTGCACCCTCAGACTCCTGGACTCAAGATATCCTCTTGCCTCAGCCTCCCAAGTAGCTGGGACTATGGGTACATACCACCACGTCTGGATAATTTTTCCTTTTTTTTTTTTTGTGGAGATGGAGTCTCACTCTTGCTTACGGTGGTCTTGAAATCTTGGCCTTAAGCAGTCTTCCCACCTCAATCTCAGAGTGCTGGGATTACAATTGTGAGCCACTACCTGGCCTCTTTCACTTTATTTTAGAGATTAATTCAATCCTACTGCTTCTCCATTTTTTTTTTTAAGAGACAGAGTCTCCCTTTGTCACCCTCAGTAGAGTGCTCACAGCTCACAGCAACCTCCAGCTCTTGGGTTTAGGCGATACTCTTGCCTCAGTCTCCCAAGTAGCTGGGACCACCCGCGCCCACCTCAATGTCTGGCTATTTTTTGTTGCAGTTTGGCAGGGGCTGGGTTTGAACCCACCACCCTCAGTATATGGGGCTGACTCCCTACTCACTGAGCCACAGGTGCCGCCCTGCTTCTCCATTCTTACACACTAGCTATGATAATTCAAACTTGTGCCTCAATAGAATTATGGATTACTTCTTATTATGCACTTTCAGCATCCTTCATGAGTGCCCAAAAGCTTGGGCTTAACCACACTAATCCCAAGAGTAATCTGTCTGAACAGACAGGGCACTTATCTATTTGCTTATTAGGGTTTTTTGTTTGTTTTTTGAGACAGAGCCTCAAGCTGTCATCCTGGGTAGAGTGCTGTGGCATCACACCTCACAGCTACCTCTAACACCTGGGCTCAAGCGAGTCTCCTACCTCCGCCTCCCCAGTAGCTGGGACTACAGGTACCCACAACATCTGGCTATTTTTTGGTTGTAGCCATCATTGTTTTTTTTTTTTTTTTTTTGAGATGGAGCCTCAAGCTATCCCCCTGGGTAGAGTGCCATGGCATCACAGCTCACAGCAACCTCCAACTCCTGGGCTCAAGCGAGTCTCCTGTCTCTGCCTCCCAAG
>CAUYQV010024421.1:0-41150 GCA_963574575.1 Galagoides demidoff | reverse complement strand
TCTGACTTTAAATAACCCAAAAACTGTATGGGTAGAATGGACAGAACACAGAAATTTTGATTGCTTTTTATATCTCAGGATACTGATTTATCTGACATTCTCAGTGACAGTCCATAAATCATTGTTTTTTTTTTTTTTTTTGGCCAGGGCTGGGTTTGAACCCACCACCTCTGGCATATGGGGCTGATGCCCTACTCCTTGAGCCACAGACGCACCCCCCTTAGGCAAGTTTCTTAACCTCTCTGAGCTTTAGCTTTTTCCTATGCCCAGTTGAGATATTAGCTATTTTGTAGGGTGGTTGTGAGGATTAAGTGAAAATAAACATACAGTCAACACTTCACATCTGTGGATTGAAAATATTTGAAAAAATGAAAGGATGGGGCTCAGCTTCTGTAGCACAGTGATTACAGCGCCAGCCACATCCACCGAGGTTGGTGGGTTCGAACTCGGCCTGGGCCTGCTAAACAACAATGACAACTGCAACAAGAAAAATAGCCTGGCATTGTGGCAGGTACCTGTAGTCCCAGTTACTTAGAAGGCTTAGGCAAGAGAATTGCTTAAGCCCAAGAGTTGGAGGTTGCTGTGAGCTGTGACACCCTGGCACACTACCAAGGGCAACAAATGAGACTCTATCTTAAAAAAAAAGAAAGGATAGTTGTATCTCTACTGAACATGTATAGACTTTTTGTTTCTTGTCATTATTTCCTCAACAATATGGTATAACAAATATCTACATAGTATTTACATTACATCAAGTATTATACATAATCTAGAGATGATGTGGTCTATGGAAGGATGTATGGGTCTTATATGCAAATACTACATCATTTTATATATGGTACTTAAGCATCTGTGGGTTTTGGTGTCCAAGGAGGGCCCTAGAACCAATCCGTCACAAATACTGAGGAACAACAGTGTGTATAATGCACCAGGCACAAACTCTTTCCTTTCTTCAAAGATGAATACTTGTCTAGCATCCCTTTCTAACCTGCACCATATAGAAAACCTGGTTTATATTTTCCTTAACACTAGAGAATCAAAACATTGAGTTACCCAAAGCACATTTGTTGGGAGATGAAGAACATATCTAAAATAGAAAGGAAAAAGCAACTTGAAATCTAATTATGAGGCTCCATAAAAGAAGGGACTATGGCTTTCTGTGAATTTCTCAGGGGATTGCTTTTTTTCCTTTAGGAGTGAGGGATTGTTCTCTCTGATGAGCATATTTATTTACTTATTTAAGGCTCATATACCCTGGGTAGAGTACCATGGTGTCATTGTAGCTCACAGCAACCTCAAACTCTTGGGCTCAAGAGATCCTCCTGCCTTAGCCTCCCTAGTGGCTGGGACTATAGGCACCCGTCACAACACCTGGCTAGTTTTTTTCTAGTAGACACTGGGTTTCTCTCTTGCTCAGGCTGGTCTCTGAACTCCTGAGCTCAAGCAATCCACCTGCCTCAGCCTCCCAGAGTGCTTGGATCGCAGGAGTTAGCCACCATGCTATGCTGGCCTGTGTAACATATTTCAGGAAAAAGAGGCAAACCAAACAATCATAGGTACACAAACCTCAAAACCAGTGTTATTGTTTATGGGCAAGGCTAGAGAACACCGGCACTTTTTTTGCACCCTGAGTACAGCAAAACCTCTGCAGGATGCAGCTCTAAAACCAGAATTCCATTGTATTCCAAAACTTTTTTTTTTTTTTTTTTTGAGACAGAGTCTCAAGCTGTCCCCCTGGGTAGAGTGCCATGGCTTCACTGCTCACAGCAACCTCCAACTCCTGAGCTCAAGTGAGTCTCCTGCCTCAACCTCCCAAGTAGCTGGGACCACAGGCACCCGCCACAATGCCTGGCTATTTTTTGGTTGCAGCTGTCATTGTTGTTTGGCGGGCCCGGGTGGATTCGAACCCACCACCTTAGGTGTATGTGGCTGGCGTCTTAGCCGCTTGAGCCACAGGCGCTGAGCCTGTATTCCAAATCTTGTGAACAATCCTATCCAGAATGTTTCTGACAAGACAAGGGCCTGTGGAAGCAGAAAGGGCAGCAGGGGAAGGGTGGGGAGGCGGGTGGGAAGGGTTACAAGGAGTCATGGTGAAACAGCCTGGAGAGGGAGCCAATGCCAGGAAAAGCGATTAGGGGTCGGGGTGAGATGAGTGGGACAGGTCCAATTAAAAATCAAAACAGAGCAACAGGAAATAAAAGATTCCAAATTACTGACCAAATGACCTAAAATCAGTAACATAGAACAAACTTATCTGGAAGACTAAAAACTAGCCAAGATTCTGTCAGAGAGAAAAAGTTGCTGAAATAAGTTGGAAATTCCCAAGCCAGGAATTCTAGGGGGTAAGAGATAAAGAAGATGTATGGCAGAAAGCTGCACCATGATGGAAAGTTGGTATGAAGCCTGTATTACTACATTTCTGAAAACAGCAGAAGCTTTTTTTTTTTTGCCTGAATTGATTAATACGTTAACAAAAAATAAAGCAGATGTCATCAAATCCAATTACACAAAATGATTCTTTTGCATATGGTTTTACCCCGAACAGATCATTTAAATTACTATCTTAAATGTTGACTCAGATGTAATCTGTGTAATTTTTACATACCACAGGTAATTAAAACTTTCTAGGTTTTCATTGTGTTTTGTATAATTCTTGGAAAAGGAGCACAGTGTTTCTAGAAACACGTTAATGACCAGCTTTTTCTGTTGATCATTTCTGTTAAGTTCACCAATCGTTGCAGTAGCATTTGAATGTGATCAACTTTTTTTCAAAGACGAATATTGAACCATAAGACAACAGAGTAAGAGAATGAAAAAAATGTGGCAATTAAAAGAATCAAGGTAGGAAACCTAGCGGAGTCTGGATGTGTTTGTAGGAATTGAGTATACATTTTTAAAAGAGCAATACAGATCGTTAGGATTGGAGCACAGCTAACACACCTATCTTGGGAAAATCTCAGGTTTCTGTCTGAGAGCTCTTCTGGGAACTAAATGATGAAATCTTAATGATACAATCCTAAGAGATTCCGGATGCTCTGCTGAGCATAAAAGCTTCAAGTTTCAGAGATATAAAAACATATCTAGCATATAAAAAACAAAAGCTACAGCTGTACATATAATTGAATTATGGAAAGCAAGAGCTGGGAAGAAGCTTAGAGGTCCTCTTCTGTAATCCCTCACGAGTTGTGATAGGTTGAGAAGGTTGCAAAGTGAGCAGCAGAGCGGGGGCCAGGACCTAGGTGTCCTGACTTCTAAACGAAAACTCTTTCCACTCCTCTAGATGATTTAATTACTAGCAAAATCTAGATCTTTCATTGTCTTTAAGATAATGGATGAATCAGATAGCTGACCAAGTTCATCATTGATCAACTGTGCCCAGGGATTTTCTTAAAAACCATGTTTGTATTCTCCCCCACAGGCCACTCTTAAGGTTAGTCTCTTACCTGAGTTTCATCATCAAGATGCTGTATTTGGAGCTGAGTCAGTCTGACCCTGATTTATAGGTGATCATTTAGTAACAGTATGCAAAGCAGCTTACGGTTAAACAGAACTGCTTAGTTCTGGTTTCGCTGTTTTTCTCTAGATATGACAACACATAACAGCCCTAAACAGAGAGGAGTGCTTACGAAACTAGGTACTTGTAACAAATTCTTGTCTTTCAAGAATGCCACCCACCATTCATCTGGATTGTATGATAATAAAGTTATTTATGGGAAATATCTTTAAGTAATAGTTTCATGTATAAATATTGGTCGATATATTTTTAGACAGAGCTTAACACTAGAACTAGGAAGCTCAGTGTGCATTAACATCTTTTTCTTCTTAAACAGACTTTATTTTTTAAAGCAGTTTTGGGCTCACAGCAACATTGAATAGAAAAACGCAAGGAGTTTCGTATACTCCCTGCCCCCTACGTGCACAGCTATTAACATCCCACACCAAGGCACCTTTGTTAGAACTGAGGAACCCACATTGAAATCATTATCACCCAAGCCCATAGTTAGCGTTAGGGTTCACTCTTGGTGTTATACATTTACATTTTATGGGTTTTGACAAATATATATGAAGGGTATCCACCACTGTGGTGTCTTATAGAATAGTTTCACTGCCCTGAAGATCCCTGCAGTCTGACTATTCAGCCCTCTCTCTTCCCTAACCCCTAGCAACCACTATTCCTATACTGGTTTTGGCTTTTCTAGAATGTCAGATAGTTGGAATTATATCGTATGTATGTAGCCTTTTCATATTGGCTTCTTTCACTTGGTAATAATCCCCTGATGTTCTGCCATGTCTTTTCATGGCTTGAAAGCTTCTTTCTTTATAGCACTGAACGATATTCCATTGTCTGAATGTACCACAATTTATTTATCCATTCACCTCCTGAAGGACATCTTGGTTGTTTCCAAGTTCTGGCAATTATGAATAAAGCTGCTATAAACATCTGTGGGCAGGTTTTCTTGTGAGACATTAAGATTTCTTTGGGTAATTCCTAGAGTGTGATTGCTGGATCATATATTTATGAGTAGTTTTATAAGAAGCTGCCAGACTTTCTTCTGAAGTTGCTGTACTATTTTGCTTTCCCACCAGCAATAAATGAAAGTTTCTGTTGCTTCACACCTTTGAGAGCATTTGTTGTCAGTGTTCTGACTTGGGCCACGCTTAATAGGTGTGTGGTGGTATCTCATTGGTTTAATTCGCACTTCCCTGATGACATGGTAGAGAGTATACGCTTATTTGCCAGCTGTGTATCTTCTTTAGTGAAGTTGTCTGTTAAGGACCTGTGCTCGTTTTTAAATTAATTTTTTTTGTTTTCTTAGTGAGTTTTAAGTGTTCTTTGTATATTTTGGATAACAGTCCTTTACCAGATCTGTCTTTTGCAAATATTTTCTCCCGACTTGTGGTTTGTCTTTTCCTTGTCTTGACAGTGTCTTTCACAGAAGTTTTAAATTTTAATAAAGTCTAACTTATCAATTATTTCTCTCAAGGATTGTGACTTTGGTGTTCTATCTAGAAAGTCATCACCATTTAGATTTCCTTTCTAGAAGTTTTACAGTTTTGCATTGTACATGTAGGCCTATGATCCATTTTGAGTTAATTTTTGTAAAGAGCATAGAGTCTGTGTCCAGATTCTTTTTTTTTTTTTTTGCATGTGGATATCTAGTTCTAGCCCCATTTATTGAAAAGACTGTTTTTTCTCCATTGTACTGCTTTTGCTGCTTTGCCAAAGATCAATTGGCTACATTTATGTGGGTCTCTATCTGTGGTCTCTGTTGTGTTCCATGGATCTGTTTATCTATTTTTTTTCTTCCTGGTTGGTACCACACCGTCTTGATTAGTATAATTTTATAGTAAGTCTCAAAATTGGGCAGTGTCAGTTTTATGACTTTGTAATTAGTTCACCTTTAACATCATGTTACCTACTCTGGATCTTTTGCCTTTCTGTATAAACTTTAGAATAAGTTTGTTAATATCTACAAAATAACTTTCAAGGATTTTGATTGGGATTGCTTTGAATCTACAGGTAAGTTTGAGAAGAACTGACATCTTGAGAATATTGAGTATTTCTATCCACAAACATAGAATACCTCTTTACTATTTACTTCTTTGATTTTTTTTTTTTTAAAACCAGAGCTTGGAGGTTTTTCTTATATAGATCTTATATAGATTTTGCTTGATTAATACCTAAGTATTTCATTTTGGGGTGCTAATATAAATGGTATTATTTCTAATTTCAAATTCCAGTGCTGGTATATAGGAAAGTCATTTTTTTTATATTAACCTTGCATCCTTGCAATAATCACTTATTAGTTCCAGCTTTTTTTTTCTTTTAGGAGACAGAGTCTCACTTTATCACCCACAGTAGGGTACTGTTGCATCACAGCTCACAGCAACTTCCAGCTCTTGGGCTTAGGTAATTCTCTTGCCTCAGTCCCCCAAGTAGCTGGGACTATAGGTGTCTGCCATAACGCCCAGCTATTTTTTGTTGCAGTTTGGCGGGGGCAGGGTTTGAACCTGCCACCCTCATTATATGGGGCCAGTGCCCTACTCACTGAGCCACAGGAGCCGCCCATTAGTTCCAGCTATTTTGTTGACTCTTTTGGGTTTTCTACAGATAACCATGTCATCTATAAAGAAAGATTTTTTTTCTTCTTTTTTCAGTTTTTGGCCAGGGCTAGGTTTGAACCCGCCACCTTCAGCATATGGGGCTGGCACCCTACTCCTTTGAGCCACAGGCGCCGCCCATATAAAGAAAGTTTTGTTTCTTCCTTCCCAATCTGTATACCTTTTATTTCCTTTTCTTGTCTTATTACTTAAGCTAGAACTTCCAGTAAAATGTTGAAGAGTGGTGACAGAAGATATCCTTGCCTTGTTCCTGACCTTAGTGGATTAGCAGCTAGTTGCTCATCATTAAGTGTAATGTTAGCTATAGATTTCTTGTAGATATTATTCATTAGGTTCAGGAAATTCCACTTTATTCCTAGTTTGCTGAGTTTTTATCGTGAATAGAGGCTGGGTTTTGTCAAACGCTTTTTCTGTATCTATTGTTATGATCGATGTTATTTTTCTTTAAATGAAATGGATATTATTTTTGAATGTTAAACTTGTCTTGCTGGGATAAATTCCACTTGGTTATGTTGAACCTAAAGTTTTTCTTTTCATTTTTTTGAGACAGTTTCACTCTGTCACCCTGGGTAGAGTGTCATGGCATCATAACTCTCAGCAACCTCAAACTCTTAGACTCAAGAGATCTTCTTGCTCAGCCTCCCAAGTAGCTGGGACTATAGGTGCCCGCCACAACACCTGGCTAGTTTTTCCATTTTTAGTAGAGCCAGCGTCTCACTCTTAGCTCAGGCTCACCTCCCAGAATGCTAGGATTATGGGCATGACCCACCACACCATGCTTTTTTTTTTTTTTTTTTTGAGACATTGTCTCACTCTATTGCCCAAGGTTAGAATGCCATGGCATCAGCCTAGTCACAGCAACCTCAAACTCCTGGGCTCAAGCAATCTACACTAGCCCAATTTTGTTGTTAGTATTATCAGGTTTGGCCAGGTACAGTGGCTCATGCTTGTAATCCCAGCAGTCTGGGAGGCTGAGGCAGGAGAATCACTTGAGCTGATGAGTTTGAGACCAACCTGAGCAAGACCAAGACCCTATCTCTACTAAAAATTGAAAAATTTGGCTTGGCGCCTGTGGCTCAAGTGGCTAAGGTGCCAGCCACATACACCTAAGGTGGCGGGTTCGAATTCAGCCCAGGCCTGCCAAACAATGACAGCTGCAACCAAAAAATAGCCAGGCATTGTGGCGGGTGCCTGTGGTCCCAGCTACTTTGGAAGCTGAGGCAGGAGACTCGCTTAAGCCTAGGAGTTGGAGGTTTCTGTGAGCTGTGATGCCACAGCACTCACCCAGGGGGACAGCTTGAGGCTCTATCTCAAAAAAAAAAAAAAAGAAAAATTAGCCAGTCATTGTGGCATTTGCTTGTAGTCCCAGCTACTTGGGAGGCTGCGGCAGGAGGATTGCTTGAACCCAGAAGTATAAGGTTGCTGTGAGCTAGGCTGATGCTGTGGCATTCTAACCTTGGGCAACATGCTACTCTAGTCTGGGCAACAGAGTGAGACTGTCTCAATACAAAACAAAACAATAAAATCGATAATCTTAGGTTAGATTTGCGGGTACTAAGCAACCCTCCCCCTTCAAAACTCAATAGTAATAGATCCTAAATCTTCATTCTTATGAATTTAATATAATTCCAATATAATTTTTGCCAACAATTTCTTAGAATGAGCACTCCTTCAGTAATTTTAAATCTCTCAATTTAACACAACATTCATATGCTTTTCAGAGACTCACCTAAGAATTGATAGTCTCTCTTTCTCTCTGCACATGCACAGATAATATAGTACCAATGTTTTATGATTAGATTGATATAAAACAATAGTCTCATAAGATGGTACGAAATGTCTGTTATCTTCAAGCTCATGATATAGCAAAAGTGACAGGAAAAAAAATCTGGGAGACGTACACTGATAGATGTTTCAAAAATTATTTTTATTGTTACATTCCAAAGAGGACATAAGAAGAAAAAAGCCAGTTATCCAATAACTGTTATACCTTTCAGAGAGAGGCACCCAGAACCCTAGTCCTAGTTCAAAGCTGCACACACAGGAGCTCAAATAGCTGCCTCTTGACACAGCCGGAAATGCTGACAGATGTGTGTATGTTAAATCCAGGGAGGCTTGGGTTTAAAAGACTATTTCCTTATTGCCAGTTTCCAAGTCCTTAGGATTTGTCCTTAAAGATACTAGAAGAAGATGAGAAAGCCCACACACACCAAGACTATGTTTAGTCATTAAACTAGCAAATGGCCAGTTCGTTCCAGGATGCATTGCATCAGACATCACAGTACATGAAAAAATGTGCATTTTGTTAAGAGCCATCAGGCATTGCATTTCCAGTTTACCATGAAGTGCAGCCACGGGCCAGCCAGATACCTAGATAATATAGTGCAAAAGTCAAACGGTAGTCAGCGCTTTGATAAGGCTGGCTATACTGCAGAAGATAAACCAAACTTGAAAATAGAAGGTAAGGTCTATTTACAAAAGTTTGTTTAGTAAAGTGACTTGAAAAAAGTTGTTAAGCACTTCCCAGGCATCCCTCCCTCTCCCACCAAAAGAAGAAACACCTGAAAATTATCTTGAAAATCAAGTTAAAACAGTGTGGTGAAAAAGAGAGTGCTTGTTCCAGGTAAAGGACTTCAAGATAATTTACAGGTAAATTTATTTTTATTAGTAAAAGTCACAAATAGGAAAAGGTTTATTGGCTGACACTGAGCTGTGTGCTTTTAAAAATGTCCCTATTAATATGTTAACAAGAAAAAAAAACACTAAGCACATTTTTTTGCTTCCAGTTTTGATCCTTCCAGTAATAGTTGGTAAAATCAACAGGGTATTAAAACAAAACCCAAGAAAACTCAAGTTCATTTTTTTCCAGTTGTCTGCCTTGTTTCTTTCCAGTCACCTTGAATTTGATTCCTAATTAGCTGAGGACAACATGTCGGTCAAAGACAGATTTTCTCTGCTCTTGAACTTGAAGCTTCCAGCGCTGCTGGGCGTACTCAACCTTGTTCAGCACATTGGCACGACTGCGGGAACGGGCCAGCACATCGTGGGCATTTGCAAAAGGCTGGTGATCCTGAATGTCCAGGAATGGAGAACATTAGAGATGGCATGCTCAGTATAAAATACAGACACAAAATAGCAGTTAGTTCACCACAGAGACAGGAGCAGGGGGACTTTTCAAATAACAGAGCATCTATTTGGCTAAGCACCCCTAGGCAATCAACTATCAGGAGTAGGATGAACTCAATTATAGAAAAAAGTGGTTCAGGAAACATACCCATGAATATTTCCATGGGTAACCATTTCCAAAGATATTTCCCTTAAGAACCAGAGACCAAGCCAAAGACAGTGGTCGTTTGTGTTAGAGAGAAGTCTTCCCTGATATGGAAACTAGGGCCTTTCTTTTCTGTTTTCAATACTTTATAGCTAATCTGTGGCAGAGGAAAGGTATGTCTTTTAATTTCCTGAGTCTATTATATTAGAATCATTTATTCACCAGCTTGAGCCACATTCTTTCTGGGAGATCAGTTTACAAGGTCATATCTTGGTTTGTTTCAATCTTTCCTTGTACCCTCAACACATACACGAAATGGGCTGGTTTCGAAAAGCTTTCTTGTTTCCCACCTTACCCAATCTATAATTGAAAGACACAGCTCAAGTGCTATAATTATCCTCTATTACCAGGGACAATAAGGAATTATTTACTTCACCATCTCTATTATACATACTTCTTCCATTGCTGAGCCCTCAAATGCTTTCATGCAAGTTGCTGCATAGGAAAGAGGCTATTGAAGGGTTACCTAGGTATCTGTGTAGGAAACCAGTCTACCTTAGTCAAAGTAAACCAATGCAACTGGATGTTTGCAGTCATTACACAGGAAACCACCATGCTAATCTAACTACGAATAAGATATAAACACAGCTGCCTAAATGACAAAAAGCATTCAATAGTAATTTATTGCTTTTGTTTGCCTTTTCCTTGATCTCTTTTTCCTGAACCCCATGTTCCAAATGTTTCAACATAAGATCCAAGTCACAAGTGGTACCTTTTAAACTAAGCTTTGCCTTTAGGCCAGAATATTGTTTTGCTAGGCATATTTGTAAAAGCTGTATTATATAATCCAGGGCAGGAGTGAGCATGTAGGTGGAAATCTATGTATGACCACATAACTATATACACAACTATAATGATATAATGTTCTAACACCTGCTCGTTTTCTATAGCAAGACATTTGTACAATGTTTACATATGAAAGACATTAAAGAGTTTTCTATAAAGCATTTTCCCTTGTCTTCTTTACCGAGATTCCTTCAACTTTTCACTGAATTTAGGCAATATAGGCTTATACAAAGCACATTTATTTTCAATTAATTAATTTTTTTTTTTTTTTTTTTTTTGAAGGACAGGGTCTTGCTATGCTGCTCGGGCTGGAGTGCAGTGGTTATTCACAGTCATGATCATTGTGTACTATAGCCTTGAATTCCTGGGCTTAAGCAATTCTCCCGCCTTAGCCTTCCAAGTAGCTGGTACTACAGCACTTTTAAATTTTTAATCTTACAAATGAAAATAATAAAGAGAATTCCATCAAGTTAAAAATGTGTCAAAAATGTAAGGAAGAATGTAAGGAAAGAGGAAGGAGACTGAATTTGTAGGACTGATTTCCCATAAGGAAATAAACTGATGCAAGGTCATTTAACAAATTAGCACAAACACTAAAACTTCAATTAACCTTGACTTCATGTTGTATCTTCTCAAAACACAGATTTTGCTCAGAAGATTAAAAGGACACTCTAGGAATATGGTGCTTCAATGAAACTGTATATAAAATACTATCTCCTGAGTCAAAGATCGGGGGTGGGGAGGAATACCACCATTGGTTTGTTTTGACATAAACAATACTGGGAAGTAGGATGTACTTTATCAGCAGAGCACCTCTCAGTTTCACAGTCTTGTTATCTACTCTTCAAGGTGGGAGAGACAAATCTTCTTAAGGGACAAATTCAAAAGACTAAACAAACCAGTTAATCCTTTGCGGCTGTTCTCCACCTATCAGAACAAGATTGAACTAGCTGCACATGGTCACAGATGCTGGGAGAATGCAAACAGAGATTTACCCTTTTTGGATGTTTGTTCTTTTTACACCTGATAAAATTACAATAAATACAAAACATGTTTTAATGTAATGCTTTGATAATAATGATGGTGTGTCATGGACAAATGATATAGTAAATATTGTGACTTCTTGCAATGAGCTTCCTAACTATTTGTACTAACTTAAAATGCTCTACACAGAACAAAAATGGAAAAAATGAAAACTGAAAATGCAACAAAAGCATTTTTTAAGCACATAAATAGTAAATAACTCACATCTTGGATAAGCAACAACTGTAGGAATTTAAATTCAACTTCTTTTTGTACAGAGTTATTACCATAAATTTATAGGTTTGGTCAGAAGATCTCTACCCAGAATCAGTTTAACAGGTATGGAAGAGTCAGAGGAGTCAGCCAGGCCTCTCAGAGACAGTGTTCTCAAACGATCAACATAGAGGCAGAAACAGTCACTGGTGGACAAAAAGTTACTGACCACATGATCCTGCCAATCAAATGCCTACCCTACGTGTTTTTTACATCCATTTACTTCATGTTGAAGATACTATATAGTCTATTTCTGAAATCAGGAACAGATATTAATGCAGTAAAGGATGTTGTTTAAATAAGACTTTCACCCAACCTATCTGACTATAATAAAGTGGCTTATGTGGCCTTTGATACACAACATTCTCATATGTCAGTAGTTCTCAACTGGGGGTGATTTTGCATGCCCCTTCAGGGATATTTGGCAATATTTGTGGACATTTCTGATTGCCATTATTGGGATGGAAGGTGCTACTGGTCTCCAGTGGACAGAGGTCAGGGATGCTGCTAATTATTTTACAATGTACAGGATAGCACCCTCCTCCCATAACATAGTATTATTTGATCCCAAATGTCAAGGTTGTGAAACTCTGAGTATGTGAATGAAAATGAACATGGAAACAGTATTTGAGACTCTAATGCTCCTAATACACAACCTCCTGTCCTTGCAGAATTCTCAACCATTAGCCCCAATATGCCTGTTTTTTGACTACACTAAATCTCTGGTCTTTTGTCCCAGCCTAACAATCTCCTCCTGTACTTTTTGAAAATAAATATGTGTTTCTTATATGATTAAAAATAAAAATGGGAAACACATTATTATTAGTCATTTCTTTCACACATCTGTTTCTGTTTTATATATCTCTGTATTCCTAGTACCCAGCATAGTACCTGCCATAGAAAAGTTTACTAATATTATATTGTTTGAGTAATAAATAGCAAAGGAAAAAGAGGAAGAAGTATTTTTATGAAAGTTCTTAACTAAAAAAATTAAATCTTGGCCAAATGAGTATCTGCCATTGATATTCATGAGACAACAATGTGTTGATCAAAAAGCAAGCTCTGTTTGTAGTTATAACTAAAGCCATCTAGTCATGATGACCCCCTTTCCCATCTCTGACTAACAGGTCCACAAGCTATTCCAGAATAAGTAAAAGGACTTCTAACTGTGACTAGCAAAGGCTCACTACAGGTTTGGCTTTTGGAATTGATTCTTGAATCTATCTATACTGGACCCCTGAGCTGGGCTGCTTGCAAAATTGTACTGAATTTTATTCACTTTAAAGAACATAGTACAATAAAATAATCTGAAATAAAAAGCGATTTCTAAGAAAAAGTTTTTATATATAATAATGAAATAATGGAAAATTCAGAATAGTTCCAAACAGGATAATAGTAAGACAATATAATTCTGAATATCAAGTTTGTGGACTATGTCAATTTCTGGACATTTTTCAATGAAGTAATGTTAAAAACAAAAAAAGATCATGGAACAATTTATACATTAATTATTTATGTAAAAATATAAATTTGTTTTTAAAGATAGGAAGAGAGGCCAGCTGCAGTGGTTCACGCCTATAATCCTAGCACTGTGGGAGGCCAAGGCTGGTGGACTGCTTGAGCTCACAAGTTCAAGAACAGCCTGAGCAAAAGTGAGACCCTGTCTCTACTAAAAATAGAAAAAACTGAGGAAAGAGGATCACTTGAGCCTGAATTGGAGGTTGCTGTGAGCTATGACGCCACAGCATGCCACTCAGGATAACAGCTTGAGACTTTGTCTCAAAAAAAAAAAAAAAAGACAGGAAGATAATCTAGAGTGATAGTTTTATTTTTAGTTAGAGTCAAAGATCACAGATTTCTTTTAAGCAGTAAAAAAAAAAAAAAGAAAGAAAATATAAAACATTTGCAGGTTATCAAACTATGGTTCACTAAGAAAAGAATGTCTTGTTTTCATGCTTCCCTTCACTAAAACCACTCTGCCTTCTAAAATATTGGATGATACTGACAGGAAAGGTGTTTTAGACAGGAGCTTGAGGAGCAAACTATCTCAGATGCTTTTTTTTCAGTGTAAACAGGGAAAGGTAATGAAAATTTTGTCTTTGGTACTGAGGGCAAGGCCTTCTATTCACCAAGTGCATTTAGATCATCAGTTCAGAACACCACATTTATGGCTTTATAACATAGAGCAGTTTCCTCATAAAGAAATGCATACTAAAATTAGAACTATCTTTAGCCTCCCTAGTTGAGGATTTGCTCCTGTGTGTGAACTTCTATAAGCTATTTTCCACCTGCTATTTATATCAGATGATGACAGACACTGGTCACATGCAGCTAGTAGGCAGAGAACTTACCCCAACATCGTCATCACTCTGTATCAACTGTGAGTGTCCAAAGAGGCGTCTCTTCAATATGGGCTCAACCAGAGTAAGATACACCATGTACAGAAGTAGAAGGCCCAAAATAGAGAGATAAATTATAATGGTAACCTAAAGAAAATTAAAAATCAGTTATATCTCTCAGTATCAATTTGTGGTGTTTTGGAAAAAAAAAAATCATGTCTCTCTTCAAGCCAAGAAACAAGAATTTTGTGTGTTGATAGTACAGCAGACTGATTATCTGCTAAGCCTAAAGAATTTCTATGCGAACCAGATACTAACATAAGAAGCAAGCTCTTTACCAAAGTATTAAAGACAAAGAGGCAAAAAAACTTTTTGCCTTTAGAATTCCATTTTGAGTCTTCAAAATTCCATCTTTACCTACTGCTAGTCACTTGTCACCAACGCTAGCACAGCAGGTTTCTTTTTTCAAAAGAACACAGTGTCCTAGATTTAGTGGCACTGCTGCCAAAACAACTTAAAGGAACCCCAACAGGAAATGTAATTCAGGTGAACTTTAACGGAATACTATTTTAGATCAATTTAGATATACAAAAATACTTTCTAAGACAGTGATTTTCTTGGGATCTTACTTCATGAGCTGACAAAAAGTACACACCCACTAGAATGGCCATAAAATTATAAATAGACAACACCAAATGTTGGCCAAGGTATGGAGAAACTGAGCACTTACATACATTGCTGGTGGGAATGTAAAATGGCATAATGTAACCACTTTGGAAAATAATCAGATAGGCTCTGAAAAAGTTAAACATAAATTCACCATTCTAAGGAATTTACCCGAAAGAAACAAAAACATATATCCACACAAAGACATGTATGCAGATATTCATGATAGTATGATTAATAGTAAAAATCTAGAAAGAACCCAAGTTGTTAAATAACCCTATCAATTAATAAGTGGATATTAATATAACAGAATACTATTCAGCAATGAAAAGGAATGCAGGCTGGGCATGCTGGCTCAAGCCTACCACTCTGGGAGGCCCAGGCAGGAGAGTCACTTGAGCTTAAGAATTTGAGACCAGCCTGAGCAAGAGCGAGCCCTCATCTGTAGTAAAAATAAAAAGGCCAGCGAGGCACTGTGGTGGGTGCTTGTAGTCCCAGGTACTCGGGAGGCTAAAGCAGGAAGATTGCTAGAACCCAGGAGTCTGAGGTTGCTGTGAGCTAGGCTGATGCCATGGTACTTCAGCTTGGGCAACAGAGTGAGACTCTGTCTCTACAACAACAACAGACAAAGGGATGCAGTACTGATACATGCCACCATTTAGATAAACATTATATTAAGTGAAAGAAGCCAGGCACAAAGATCACACTGTCATCCCACTGTAAATGGGCATGATCTTTTTGGGGTGATGGGAATGTTTTAAAACTGGAGTTTAGAAGTTTAAAATTTACTAATATTTATAGAATTATACACTTAGAATGAATGACTATTACGGAACATAAATTATATTTCAAATGTCTATTAGAAAAATAGTACAGTGAAGATTTCCCTATAGTGTAGCACCTATTGGCACAGGAGCTCTCTCACAAGGTCAATCACAGCAGAAATCTTTGTGATTATTATTACAATTGACCAACACCACAGATTCCACCACAAGGCCCTTTTTGGGGGAAAGAAATGGAAAGTGGCATATAAAAGAAATCAGCTAAGAACCATTAGTTTAATAATAAAGTAAATAAACTCATTAGAGATCCAAATAATGATAAGTTATCAGCATTCCATTTCCTACAAGAAATAAAGAAGGAAATCTTAAAATCCAGAAGTGATGTTTCTAGAATAGTTACTACAGATTAATTTTTCCAAGGTTTAAGAGAGCAGGAGGAAGAGAGCTTTATCATGCAGCTTTGGTGTACAGGCCCACAGGGAAGCTGGGGTATTTTTCTGGAATATGCCAATTATAATTATAGGGTATTTTTGTGCCATTTCACATATCTATCTAACATATCCTAATTAATTCACAAAACATTTTAGTGTGGCATGCAGAGAGCAAGCCCATTATTTCTTTTGGGGTAGGGATCTAAATTTTTTTGTTTCATCTAGAGACCAAGTAGAAGCAGAAAAGAGATACACACACACGTTTTTTTACCTTGATTGTCACAGAGCTTCGTTCCTCATATTTGCACTCACAGCGCAGACAATATGCTTCTACATCAGGCCCCCGCACAGGCATGGGATCCACAACATGAAGGCAATCGCTGGAAAAACAAAGTTAAAAATACTGCTTAAGCCTGGCTGAGATTAAAACCTGCAAGGATCAAAACTTTCCTGAAATCCAGATTAATCACTAAATTTACCCAATGAAAGAATATAAGGAACAAATAATCAATAAGTTGGGCGGTGCCTGGGACTCAGTGAGTAGGGTGCCGGCCCCACGTACTGAGGGTAGCAGGTTCAAACTAGGCCCCGGCCAAACTGCAACAACAAAAAAAATAGCCGGGTGTTGTGGCAGGTGCCTGTAGTCCCAGCTACTCGGGAGGCTGAGGCAAGAGAATTGCCTAAGCCGAAGAGCTGGAGATTGCTGTGAGCTGTGATGCCATGGCACTCTACCGAGGGCAACAAAGTGAGAGTCTGTCTCTAATTAAAAAAAAAAAAAAATAATAATAATAAAAATCTCCACTGACAGAATTGCAAATAAGAGTAAAGTCCTACAACCTACAGCATAAAAGTGTGAGACCTCCAAACATATAGAAGACCAGGCATATACCTAACTGGATTCAGGCATAAAATGGGCAGAGGAAACTAATCCCAGAACAGGGGCTATCTATCTCAGAATCAAAGAGGTCATCTAGCCCAACACTTAGAGAAGTCACCTGCACAAGGTCACAGAGCAAATTAGTAGCTGAAAAAGGACCAGAATCCAGGACATTGGCCTTCTAGGCCAGCCTCCCTTTATCTCTCTGAACCTCAGGAAAATGAGACTGATTTCCTTTTCAGTTTCCTATTTCAGCTTCAGGAGCCTCAGCAATAATACCTAAGGATTACTTGGGAATCTAAGTGCTGAGTAAGTACTGAGCGTTTCTTTTGAAGGACAAACACATTTTAGTAACAAAACGGAATTGAGTGCTTTGCAAAAGTCATGCAGGGCTAAGAGGAAGCAGGAAGGTTGGTTCTGGCTGACCAACAATTATAAACAGAGATAGACCTATATAAAGCTCAACCACTTTAGGAACTAGACAACACCTCCCCCTAGTGCCAGAAGGAAGACATTATTGGTTTTAAACTACAAACCAGAGTTGTCTAACTGAAGTTTTAAGTCAGCCAGCATAAGTCAATGAAGAATGAAAGCTAACAACTGGACAAAATGAGAAGCCTAGAAAATAGCAGGTAGAAATATATCTCGGGTCTCACAGATAATGGAAACCTCATAAAGCCTTAATGTCCTGGTTGATCATAACTTGCTTGCCCTTCTAAAGTCAGACAAAATTTTTTAGTGGCAACGGGGAACCTACCCCCAGTAAAAAGCTAAGGTTCAGGAAGGAAGCAAGGGAGAATGGGAGGAAAGGAAGAAAAATCCCAAATAAGACTTGTTTTCAACTGTTTATTTTCAGTTTTCCTATTTTGACCAATAAGCAGGGATGAATGACATATGGTTCTGTCTAAGCCCTGAAATAAACAAAAAGCTAGTGATGATATTAGTGCTAAACACTCAGAGAATGAATTCATTTTCCACTCAAATGATATGTATCTCATTCTACTGCTTATAATAATAGAATAAACTGATTGTAAGTGTTTAATATATTTAGAAAATATATAGAAGTAACTTAGGCCAGGTGCAGTGGCTCATGCCTGTAATCCAAGGTGAGTGGATTGCTTGAGCTCATAGGTTCAAAACCAGCCTGGGCAAGAGTGAGACTCAATCTCTACTAAAACTAGAAAAACTAGCTGGGTATCATGCCTATAGTCCTAGCTATTCAGGAAGCTGAGGCAAGAGGCTCTCGAGCTCAAGAGTTTGAGGTTGGTGGTGTGAGCTATGATGATGCCATGGCACTCTACCCAGGGCAATGGAATGAGACTTTGTCTCAAAAAAGAAGAAGTAACTTAAAAGGCACAGTAGTATGTGTCTGTGTTCTAGTTACTAAGAAGCCTGAAACAGGAGGATCACTTTAGGCCAGGAACTTGAGACTAGCCTGGGCAACATAATGAGACTCCATCCCAAAAAGAAAAGAAGATTTACTTATACTTTCCTATATCAGTAACTTCCTGATATAAAACCTGTAAGATTATAGCCAAACCAACTGGTAATAATAAACTATTAAAGGTAGAACATGGAATTTCACAAGAAGTTCTCAAGAATACAGTTACCAAAAATCAGACTGAACCTAATGTGTATCATGGCAAGAACTGAGAACGACATCAAAAAAACTAAATGCGCTCGGAGGCTGCCTTTGCTTTTTCAAAGTCAGGTTGGAATATCATTAACTAAATGAATTTAATCTTGCTTTCAAACTCGTTGATGACTATTTAGCTGTGAAATTAAATACATGTAAAATTTTCTGGCATTTGGAACTATTTTTCTTGGATTCTTATTCCATCAGTCTTTCACTGTGATTACAAAGCATGAAACATCATACTTCCATGAGACGGAGCACATTAGTCCTGCTGTAACACAATTGCTTTCCAACTTGAAATTTCATGACATATGTAGAAAAAGCTATCATTTGCAAGGTCCACTGGGATAAACAGAGAAGGCTGCTAGTGGCTAAAGTCAGTCAGGATCCCACTTATCACAGGCCTTCTTGATTGTCCCATGGCTTAAGGGATTAACAACTTGGCAAACCTATAATGTATTCATGCACATCAAATGGGAAACGCTGATATACATAGCTCATTCCCATTCCTTCTTGAGCCTTCTGACACTTTTAAATATAGCCTCCCATACTTAGCAACATTATCACCAAAATCTACAAGTTGTAAAAATTATAACCCAGATAAAAGGAGGCTTGCTTACCTTCCACTAAAAAGCAAGAGGGAGAAAAATTTCTCACCAAAACTTAAAGGGGGCACACAAAGGTATCCATGGGTAGTTTAGGTGCCATATACACAGTCCCATGCCCCCAAGAACCCCTGCCCACCTGGGCTTAGTGTTTTGACTATAATCCTTATGCTTGCATCATGCTCTCAAGACCTTACTCTCAGTCTTTCAAATAGAAATACAATTTGACACTTTTCCTTAAAAAGAAATAAAAAAACTATACATTGGATGAACATTCTGGACTAACAGTGACAAACACAGAAAGAAATCTGACAGGAAATTTGATAATCCAGAATACTTACCAATCTTTCTGGGATATGTTCTTATTATAAATATGCCCAGAATTTTCCTTATAGGGAGGACAGATACATTTACACCGGACATCCTCGAAATTCTGTAACCAAAATGGAAACTCAATATAGTCTGTTGATAGTTTACCATCAGTAATTTTATTTTATTTTTTTTTACCATCAGTATTTTTTAAAAGTGCACCATACACATTTTGCTAAGCATTCCCTGACAACTATCTCAAAACCATTCATTTTAAACCTTTTAACTTTGAGAGAGAAAAGTTTTTAAAAGCCACGAGTCCTTTATGGTAATACTAATAAGTCAATATATATTACACAAAGTTATTTACCCTGGGTAGAGTACTGGGGCATCAGCCTAGCTCACAGCAACTCAAACTCTTGAGCTCAAGTGATCCTCTTGCCTCAGCCTTCCATGTAGCTAGGACTATAGACACCCACCAAAAAACCTGACTAGTTTTTTCTATCTTTAGTAGAGATAGGGTCTCACTCTTGCTCAGGCTAGTCTCTAACTCCTGAAATCAAGCAATCCACCCTCCTTGGTTTCCCAGAGTTCTAGGATTACAGGTGTAAGCCACCATGCCCAGCCCACAGTTATTTAAAAATAATACCTAATACATAGACGGGTTACGTGACAATCAAATTATGTTCATGTTATCACTACCTATTTGTCAATAGGAGGACACATATAGTACAGAGATAGCTGTACCCGTAAATAAGAATCCTGATTATGATTTAAAAAGGATGGGAAAGAGCAAACTAAAATTTATTCACAAAAAGTTATGATTCTTGTACCTACTAACCTTCACCCTTTGGTGGAAAGATATTGACATGGATAAAAGGGGTTGGGCCACAGGCCCATAAAAGGGTGAAGTTTAGAGGCATCCAGCTTAAACTAGAATGGAAGTACATAGGACAGTTCCTTGATTCTACTGAGATCGGTTTGGTCTACCCTTCCCAGGAAATTCTGCTTCTTTTTTCCTGGTTGACAGAAAGGACACCTGACAACAACAGCAACTATCAACAGAAGAAGTTTCAAGAGGTGGAGGAAAGAGTGACTAAATACTGGATATAGAGAACAGGAGATGCTTCCTCAGCAAAGGGGAATCTATTTGAGGTGGCAGTGGCTCATTGGTCTCCAGAGGACCATGCCCACTGCTCCTGTATACAGTGATACATCTGGCAGAGCTGTTAACAATTCATAAACTATTCAGCAGCCACTAAGTGAGCATTTGCTCTGTGCCAGACCGCCTGCTCAATGTGGTAGATTCAGATAAGACATGGTTCTGATCCACCGTTAGGACACACCCTGGTAAAGGAGACTGACAAATACATGATCACAAAACACTACATAAAGTGGTGAAGGGAGATATACAGAGGGCACCAGCAATGTTTTGAAAGGAGATTTGCTGGTGTGCTTATTTCTGGTGGAAAGTAGGGAAGGTTTAAAAAAAAACAAAAACAATTCTTATCAAAAACATTTGCCTGCCTGTAAACTATCTTTCTCAGGCCCTATATTTACAGACATTATAGATTAAAGTTCTTATTTTTTAAAAATGCAATGTCATTCTGTTTTCCCGTAATTCCAATGTGAATTCCTTCTGTTTCTCCCCCAAATGAGCTAGCTCATCAAAGAGGAAGCACAAGTGTGCACAGGGCGAGGGAACGTCCGGAGAGAAGGGGCACCAAAGAGGAGTAGGAGGGGACTAGAAGAGTTAAGAAATGGAATCTGGGAGAAGGCCACAACGTCACCTCTTTTATAGTTTGGTTCTTCCCTTACTACTACATTATCAGGAGGAGAGAAGGCAACAAAAGGACCAAGAGTGGTTGAGCGAGTTAGATGAGAATATGAAGCTGGTGAGAGGTACTTTGTAGGTTCTACTGAGAGGGAAGCCTGCCAGGAGGGCTAAGTTCCCACAGTGAGAAGGGAATATGTTCAGATATGATGAGTTAGTCCCTAATAGGGAAGATTTTGTCAGATAGGGCTTCCTATCATTTAGCTTGCGGAATATGGGGGCCCTGTGAGGCGGGTGGAGGGCGGGGGTATTCTGCGCTTAAGGGCAGAAAGTTGAAGTTACAGACTATCAGAGTTGAAAAGGTTGTAAAGTTTGAGGCGGGTGCTGTCGGGGCTGGGAAGGGAAATGTCAAGCAGGTGAGGAGTTGCTGTCCCAGCCGTAGGCACTGTCAGGGCTGGGCGGTGATGTCCCGGTCGCCGAGGGCTGAGGGCGAGAGTGTTACCAGGCAGTCGCGAGGCTTAGCGGTGGGGGTCTGGCAGGGCTGTGAAGCCAGGGGTCCGGAGGTCAGGGCTGGGAGCGGAAGGAGGAGGGCAGCAGGTGGGCAGACCTCGTTTCCGCACGGCCAGAGGCAGGGGAGGAGCTCCTGTCAGGAGCGAAGGCTGGGCGGAACTCACCTTGGCGGCGTCTGACAGCTGCACCAGCAGCAGCACGGACAGCGCCAGGCACGACAGGCTGAGCAGGGAGCCGAGCCGAAGGAGGCCTCCCCACAGAGTCGCCATCGCTGCCAGGCCCGGCCGTCCCCGCTGCCCAGAGCCCCCGAGACCTGCTCCGGGGTCGGGCTCAGCTCGGGATCCTCCACCTGCACTTCCGTCCGGGCCTTCGCGTCACCGGCGCGCGGGGTCAGATGCAAAAAGCATCCGCCCCGGAAGCGGTTCTCAGAGCGTAAGGCCCGAGGCTGCGCGGTCCCGGCGCCCGGCCTGGCCTACACTCCCCTCCGGAACGTCAGGGGGCCTCCCTGGGGTGTCAGCTTGGGCCCCGCGGAGTTTGGAGGCTTGTATGGCTTCCCCGGGCGCGGAGGCAGAGGGGCATGGTGGAACCTCCAGTGCGATGGAAAGTTCCCCCGTCCCGGGAGACCCCTGCGAGCTCCGGGTGTCAGACGGGGGCCTCCAGCGGCCCTTGGAGGGCTGGACCCGTACGATGCCGGACCTCATCCCGGCCAGCACTGGCAGGGGGCCTGCTAACTTGGAGACAGACGGGACTAGCCGAGCCATCTTTTTTCCGGTAGCTTACCCGGAGCTAGAAGGGCGGGAGTTGTCTCTGCACTTTAGGTACTAACCTGTCGCCCACGCGCCTCCTGAACAGGACTCCCCGCTGGGTTTCTGACAGTCTCTGTGAGCTGCCCTCGTGGGTGTGGCCTCCCCTTGGACCAGCCTGCAGCTAGGAAGTGGGTCACAGCGGCGGGGCTAGACTGGCCCGGCCCAGGCTAAGCTCCGGAAGATGTGGAGTTGGCGAAAGTACCGCCCCAGTCGTATCCACAGCCCAGGAATCCAGAAGGTGGGGAATCGGCGCTGTGGCCTGGCGAGGCAGTGCAATGCGTATTCAAGGAGGCTGACCCCTAAATCAGGGTTAGGGAAGCACTGACCGATCTTCCCAGGACTATCATTCTCTGTAGGTACTATTGAAGTACCCTGGAGATGGCGTAACGTCTCCCATTAAAATGTTTTGCAGTCAGGACTCATCACAGCCACTAAAAATTTGCTGAATGACTTTGGGCAAATTACTTCCCTTTTCTGGACCTCTAGGTCTTGCTTAATAAGGGAATTGAACTCTGTGGATTTCACATTCTCCCATTTAATACTTGTGTTACTTTCTCTGAACATATTTTTAAAGATGGTCTTTTCCTAGTTTGTGGAAATATTTTAGTTAACAGAATTTTCTCAGTATGAGAAGTCACATTTTCCATGTGATTCTCATTGATGCTAGAATCTAACACGAGAAGGTGTATGATGTTGCACCAAGTATATTTAGCCCCTTTCAGTCCCAATTGGGAAGTGACACCTGCCCCAACCAGAACCGGAGCAGCAGGTTCCCGTTTGGCTGCCCTGTGAAGATGCTGTCACTTGGTGAATTATCAAGTCTTTGTAGTAGGTGTTCGCTGGCCGGAGGACAGTCTAGAGACACTCTGGATCAAATGTGTCATTGAGATACTGTGGAACTGATTAAAAGCTGATGGAGCACAAGTTAGGGATCAGTTTATGGTTGTCTAGGTCTGGCATCTAGGAAATACTCTGGCTGTAACCTCATAGGCCTTCTCTTCTTCAAAATTGTTTTCAGGGCTTTGTTTAGGGGGTATGGAGGCTTAGAGGAAATATATAGTAATGGCTTAATCTGATGGGCCTCATCTTTTAATGGAGAAACATAAAGTACACTCAGTTTGGGCAGAATTTTATAGCTGCTCCAATACAGTAACCACTAGCTACATATGGCAGTTGTGCATTTGAAATGTAGCTAGTCTGAACTGAGATATACTGTGTGAAATACAGTTTTTCAAAGACTTAGTATGAAAAAGATATAAAATCTCAATAGTTTTGTCTTACATGAGCCCTCTCCTTTCTTGTATGTTAGGATGCTCCCTTCTACTCAGCCCCTCTTTAGACTTTCTGCTTTGACCAGGTGGTATGGTACACTTTGGCACCTAAGTGTAACCATACCATCATGATACTGTAGGGAGCCAAAATATTGTTTCTCTGTTTCTAGAGCTGCTGGTTCCACTAGTGCTGAGAAATTACTAGGGTCTCTAAAATAACAAAACAACATAGTTGGTACAGTTTAGTTAGTACCAAAGTAGAGAGAATTTTTAGTTCCTATAGATGTGATAAATCAGTATTACTGGTTTCCTAGTATTTTATAATACCTAATGAAAACCGTCCTCTACTTCAAAAAAAATGAAATCATCTTTATATTTATGGTTGTCTAGGTCTGGCATCTAGGAAATACTCTGGCTGTAACCTTCTCTTCCTACTTCAAAATTGTTTTCAGGGCTTTGTTTCAGGGGTCTAGAGGCTTAGAGGAAATATATAGTAATGGCTCAATCTGATGGGCCTCATCTTTTAATGGAGAAACACGAAGTACATATATTTCTCTCAATATATACACTTAAAAATCAAATTGTGTCACTAGACTTATTAATGAAAACCAGCAGACCCTACCTTGCCCTCTACACTCTCAGATACACTTTTTTTTTTTTTTTAAATATCTTAGCTATCTCCTTTGGGATTTATCTCCATATTTCTAAATAGCATGTTTATACCACAAGTTCTTATTTCTTTTGTTTGGGCTATTCTTTTTCTTCCTGCTCTTGGAAATGATTCTAATGTCTTTTTGTAAACACATTAGTTCCCTATTGCTCAATTTATCTATTTTATACTATTTAGATAAATCATTTGTCATTATAGACAGTACCCCAAAAGTTGCCCCTAAAGTCACCATACATAAAGAAAATGGGAATATAACTAAATGTATCTTTAGTCACAAAATATTCACTATAAAATTTTATAAGATTTTCATAAAATATTCTCTGTTGGCTACCTCTTTATAAAATTTTGTAAAGTTACATTTAGCTACAATTTCCCATTACTTTTGGGATACTCCATATAATAAAGGCATACATGTTATTCATAGTTTATCCAATTAGCATAACACAATTACATTTCCTTTCTTTTGATTAAAGTTAACCATTCACTCTTTCTCCATGCAAACTTTATTAGGTATCTAGCAGTAAAGTATCTAATTAATTTATCCCAAACTCTCAAAGCACATCAGGTAATCTATTTTTTACACTGAAGACGCCTCTCTAGCAGTCTATAACCCTTTTTCACTCTGGACTAGCTCTTCTCTAAGCCTACTGCGCTGCTTTTGTCTTAGGGTAATTTTATTCTTTCCCCATTTTCTACGTGTTTTTCTGAAAGATTCCCACCTTCCAGTTCTTTTGAATTTTAAAATTTGTTATCATGTCTTAAATCTACTAGAGCACTTTCTTGTCCACCCTTTTCATTTTTAAAATATTATTTTTAACAAATTTTAAAATTATATATTGACAAGTTATAATTACATATATTTATGGGGTACAAAGTGATTGTATGATTCATATATACAGTGTGGAAAGCTTCAATAAAGCTAATTAGCCTGTTACCTCATGTTTTTGTGTGTGTGTAATAACATTTGAAATTTACTCTTAGCAATTTTGAAATAAACACTGCTGTTCAATGTATCTCAACAAATTTATTACTCAAGCTTAACTGAATCTTTATATTCTTTGACCAACATTGCCCCATTTCACCTAACACCCTCGCTCTCCTGCCATCTGGTAACACACCATTCTATTGTCTGATTCTATGAGTTTGATGTTTAAGATTCCATATTTAAGTGGGATCAAGTGGTATTTGTCTTTCTGTGCTGGTAATTTATTTCACTTAGCGTAACATTCTTCAGGGAGGCACTGTCTTATTTGTCTCCCACCCCCTTTTAAAATAGCATTTGTTTCTTTTGGGGGGGAGGCTGTGCAGTCTTATTTCTCTGACAATATTTCTAATGTTTTGCTGCCTATTTTTTTCTTTTTGAGACAGGGTCTCACATTGTCACCCTGAGCGGCCACAGCTCATAGCAACCTCAAACTCTTGGGCTCAAGTGATTCTCTTGCCTCAGCTTCCCTAGTAAGCTAGAACTACAGTTCCTGACCACAATGCCAGGCTACTTTTAGAGATAGGGTCTGGCTCTTGCTCAGGCTGGTCTCAAACTCCTGAGCATTACAGGCATGAGCCACTCTACCTGGCCTTTCTTTTGCTTCTTGAATTGTGGTATTGAGTTTTTCAGTTTTTGTTTCTTTTCTGTGTTGGAAGATTTTCTTAAATTTCTGGAGATCCCTGGTTATCCCTTCATGTGTAAGAGTGAGGCATCAGAAGCTGAAAGCTCTGTGTTCATGGGTAGGGCTTGTTGCCTTGGTGGTACAGTGGTGAGTGTAGCTGCCTTCCATAGTCAGGGCTTGCAATTAGCACATTCTGCAGTCTTCTTTCAAACTTTTTGTTGTGAATCCATTTGGTAGTTTGTGAAATCAAATTAGTTGAAACCAACATTTTTGCCCCAAATGACAGAGCAAAATAGAAAATACTGCATCAGAGCATATCACACATACAGAGGGAATTCTTTTGTGAAACTTGTCACACACACGTAAAACAACATATAGAAATATTATGCACTGGGTTGATCCCTTAAAATAGAAATTTCTTACTGTGTTTTTTTAAAGAAATTTGAAAAAGTACCACTTAGGATAACCAAGATCTACTACTGTCAGGACAGGTAGGTCTTTTATCTTAAAGAGGGAGGTAAGTTTTTCTGGAGCACTTTCTATGTGCTAAATACTGATCAAGGTAGTGGGTACACATCAGTGAACAAAAGAGAGAAAACTCTCTGCCCCTTAGGTATTATGCTATAGTGACACAGTAACAGAGGGAAAGCTAAATATATGTATACAGATGCTGGTAAGAGGGTAGATGTGGTAGTGGTGGATTACTTCATGAAAGAAGTAGAAAGCGGGAGGGGCTGGGGTCTTGGTGTGTGGCACACCTTTTGGGAGCAAAGCACAATTGAGGGACTTTACCCAACAAATGCAAGCATACTTATAACCTGGTTTCTTGCACCCTCAATGAATCCCCAACAATAAAAACAAAACAAAACAAAAAAGACCCTTAAAGCCCCCCCCAAATATATATATATACACCTTAGAAAAAAAAGAAAAAAAGAAAGAAGTAGAAAGCAAGGTCATTATCCGAGAGTGAGAATGTGGAAGGAGGTGTTGGAAGCTTAAAGAGAAAAGGTGTGAAATAATGTAGGATACAGCACAGGAAACCATAGCCTACAGCTAAAACCTGTTTTTGTAAGGTCCACAAGCTAAGGATAATTTTTATACTTTTAAATGATTGGGAAAGAATCAAAGATGATATTATATCATGCCATGTAAAAATTTTATGAAATTCAAATTTCATTACTTATGGCTACTTTCATGCTTCAATATAGAGCTGAATAGTTGCAAAAGAGATCATGACCTGCAAAGCCAAAAGTATTTATTTAGTCCTTTACAGAAAAAGTTGGCTGACCACTAATCTGAGAGAATAGGAAGGTGATTGGACTAGGAAAATGTGATTGCCAACATTAAGGGCCTGACAGTTATGGAGGTGAGCCTAGTCAGTGCAGCATGATCACAAAGCTGGGGTAAACTAGTGTGGTTTTAAGAAGTATCAAAAAAAAGCAGGTAAACCGAATTACAAGTATATGTAAGTGACTGATTATGATTGGCCCTGGGATTGAAGTTGATTATGAGGAGAAGAAAGGAACTCAAAGGATAGAGACAGTGAAAAGGTAGTCAAAGGAGGGCTGAAGTTAAGTTACCAGGAGAGGTCCAGGGTGCAAATGTGCTTGCTTATTGCTAGAGGCATCCACCCTCCTACCCTGGGTTTCTGCTTTCTCTGGTCTGCTCTGGCAGTTGTTGCTTGTTTTTTGTTTTCCAGATTACAATGTTTTGTTGCTATTGCCTGAATGCTGTTATCTGTTTTCCCATTTTCATTGTCCTCATGGGTTTATAACATTTAGCATTCCTTTGCTGTCATTTTAGTGGGGTTTTAGGAGGGAGTTGGGTTCTCAGCCTACCCTTATCATCATCATTATTATTATTATTATTATTATTATTATTATTATTATTGAGACTGTCTTGCTTTGTCACCCTGGGTAGGGTGCCATGGCCTCATAGCTCACAGCAACCTCAAACTCTTGGGCTGTAGCATCCTCTTGCCCCAGCCTCCCACATAGCTAGGTCTAGACACCTGCTATAACCCCCAGCTATTTTTAGAGACAGGGTCTTACTCTTTAGTTGGTCCTGACCTCCTGAGCTCAGGTGATCCACCTGCCTCAGCCTCCCAGGAGTCAGCCTCCCTAGGGCAACAGGAGTGACCCACTGCAAGAAGTTGTCAGTATGAGTTTTGTTAAGGAGTCAGACATGTTTGACTGGCACACTCTTCTCTCAAATTCACCACTTCTCAGTCCCTCAAACCCAGAATCCTACTTGTCCCACCCTGAAGGCTTTTTCTATACACAGAAACCTCTGAATGCCAGTGGTGGAAACAATTTAGGCTGCTTCTGGGATTTTTCTTTCCTCTAATCCTGTCCTTGTCTTTCCCCCTTACTGGCTGATACTGAACCTTACCATTTCTAAAACTCTACTCTCCATCAGGCATGCATAGCTGGATCCTCCATTCTAGCTGTCATTCTTCAGACCTTAGAATAGGTCCCTTTCATACACTTCCATTCTCCAACTAATCTTTATGAAACCTATTCACTTTAATATACCTTCTATTCTCTTGTACCCTCAATGAATCCCCAACAATTAAAAAAATATATCTTCTATTCCCTCAATTTTTCCTATATACCACAGAGAAACTGTTATGAGCTCAGATATTTGGAAGATAGTTTCTGTAGGACTTTCAAAACAGACCAATAATTGCCTCCCCACAAGATCAGCCCTAGCACCAAATTCTCATATCCTTACCCATTTCCAGATAGCAAAAGGGGAATCACTTAGCACTCTAGCCCTTGCTCCCCCAACTCTAGTACAAAGTCATTCAGTATATCCTCAGATTAGTTTGCTTACTGATGGAAAAAAGTTAAATTCCTGTTATCCAGGCTCATAATAATATAGAAGTTCTTACATCTCCACTTCCTTTCCCCTCCACATCTCTCACCTGACAAACGAGTACCTCTGCTAGATCAACTGCATTCCCCCTTCCCAACCCACTTCTCTTGTTCAGGGAAACTGTCAAGGTTTCAGTATGTCAACACTAGAGCATCTTGGTTCCCTGGAAAGTTACATATTCTGTATTAATTACAAATTGGGAGGCTACTAAGCCTTCAGCAGAAGCAATGCCAGATTGAAATCTCTCATTATTACAGTGACTAAGATTTGCTGGAAGAGGCCCAGGCCCAGGAAAGAATGTAAAAAAGGTGCTGGAAAGAATGAATAAGGGCCAGGCATGGCACCTCACATCTGTAATCCTAGCACTCTGGGAGGCTGAGGTGGGAGGATCCCTTGAGCTTAGGAGTTTGAGACCAGCCTGAGCAAGAGCAAGATCCTATCTCTACCAAAAATAGAAAAATTAGCCAGGCATTGTGACAAGTGCTGTAGTCCCAGGTATTCAGGATGCTGAGGCAGGAGGATCACTTGAACCCAGGAGTCTGAGGTTGCTGTGAGCTAGTCTGCATGGTACTCTAGTCTGGGCAACAGAGTGAGACTCTGTCTTCAAAAATAAATAAATAAATAAACTTAAAAAAGGATGAACAAGGCCTGTAGGCATCAGGCTGCTAGAACCTTTGGAAAAGTCACGAAAATCAAGTCAAGATGCAGCTTTATGTCTTTCAGAGCTCACCATTATCCTTAAATAAAAAGGTCTCAGAAGACATGCATTGATAATGGAAGCAGCAGTTACAGAGGAGTTAGCTATCATACACAGATTAGTTTGTCTCTGCTTTTTTTTTTTTTGAGATAGAGTCTCACTTTGTCACCCCTAGTAAAATGCTGTGATATCATAGCTCACAGCAACCTCAGACTCTTGGGTTCAAGCAATTCTCCTGCCTTAGTCTCCTATGTAGCCGGGACTACAGGCCCCTGCCACAATGCCTGGCTATTTTGCGAGACAGGGTCTCACTCTGGCTCAGGCTGGTCTTGAACCTGTGAGCTCAGGTGATCCGCCTGCCTCAGCCTCCCACAGCGCTAGGATTATAGGTGTGAGCCACTATACCCAGATGTCTGCTTTCTTATTTCTTGAGAACAGTAGCCTGTATCTTTCAAAGCTAGGTAACAAGTTCATAAATTCAGTTCAGTTTAATGAGTGTATGTTCATACTGGTGGCATGAATCAAGAAGAAGCTATATTTGACTCACAATGTCAGTTTTTAAAGTGTACTTTTTTAGGGACAGAGTTGCTCTGTCACCCAGACTGGAATGCACAGGTATGATCATATCTCACTGCAGCCTCAAACTCCTGGGTTCAAAGGCAATCCTCCTACTTTATTCTCCCCAGTAGCTAGTACCACAGGTACGTGCCACAGTATTCAGCTAATTTTTCTTGAACTCCTGGCCTCAAGCCAACCTTCCACCTTGACCTCCCAAAATGCTGAGTTTTTAAGCATGAGCCATTGTACCTGATCACACTGTCATGTAATAAAGATATCCTAGAATAAAAATTGTAGCATTAGAAATTACCTCAGATGTCTCCTCATCCAAGCTTCCACCCAATGCAGGAGATGATCATCCCACCTTTTGCTTCCAGTGAAAGAGAATTTAGAAACAGTTCTTTAATTATGTCCAATAGTTGTATCTTGATACTGTTCTGAGCCTTAGCTTTCTCTTTTGCAAAACTGTGAACAATACTACCTCCTTTGTAGAGGTTAGTAGTCTCTAGTTTATAGTAGACACTTTCCTCCAGTTGACCCCTCTCTCTACCTACTGGAAATGCCTGCCTGTTGGCGCCAGAAAGAACACTTTCTGCATAACAACTCTGAAGACAATACTACCAGTGCCATTTCCTGGATGCTCCATTCTCAACTCCTTTGTAACAATAAAAATACATAGTGGCATTAAGAAGGTTGAGAACCACTACTCTACAGATTGTCTCTGTCTTACAAATGACATCTATATACAGAGTCCTTAATACTTCTACATATAATACAGTGTGTAATCAACTAAGACACTGATATAATCCTCACATGAATTGCTGTTAATCCATGTTCTCCCCAACTATGCAAGTATAAGTTTTTTAAAAAGTGAAAGTCATACTATATGTATTTTAACTCTGTTAAAACAATTTTGTTGGTTTTATTTTTTTGAGATGATTACAAATATTGATTCTGTCATTCATTGCTTAAGGGCTGGTTAGGTTTGACCTTTTTTTAGTAATTAGGATAAATGGACAAATATAAGCCAGAAGGCTTTTTGAGGCAGAATGGCAGTATCTTCTGAGTAGAAGCATAATTCTAGCTACATGATAATAACAATCATCACAGCTAAAGCATATTGCTTATTGACTACTTAAACACACTGTAAAAATGTTAATACCTAAAGGTAAGTTTCCATCATCTGTAAAGTGCATTTATTTGGAATGCCATTCAGACAATGAATTTAACTCTGTATTAAGTTCATTCAATCCTTTTCCTTCCCATACCTCTCCTATTTGTTTGAACTAAATAAATCCCTTTCTAGAAGTAAATGTTTTGCTGACTGACCTAGCATAAAAGATTGTTCTTATACATAATACTTTGAGTGACTACCATATGGATTTACATGGATTTATCTCATTTGACGCTAGGAGGTAAGTACTATTATTACTTCTGTTTTATAGTTTACAAAAGTTACAAAGCCAAACTCAGTGAGATTGACTAATTTGCCCAAGGACATACAGCCAGTAAGACACAGCTATCGAGCTAATAGCAATGGAGGAAGTGAGGACCTTCCAGGTTGGGGCCCCGACACATACACTTTGTTAGACAAGCATACGGTATGGGAAGATTTCACTTTATTATTACATCAATCTCACAAATAAACCCAATATAGGCAGAAACACTGAACAGATAAAGTGCCAATGCAGAGAGGCCTGGCAACAGATGGAGTGAGGAATCCAGTTCCTCTCCATGTTCCCAGCCTGGAAAGTTATTTCTATTACACAAGAGTGAGGGCAGCTGACATACCAGGCAATCCTTCCTATAGACACTTTGAGCTAAGAAATAGAAAATTATACCAGATAAGGTCTGTGTGTGCAGGGCAAGGAAATAGAAAAGTCAGAAAACATTAAATTTCTCAAATGATACAGGCATAGAAATAACAAACAATAAAATATTTTTCAAACTCCTGTATTTGAGATGGACATCTAATAAGGAAGATTTAGTACTTCTTGTTACTGCCTATCTTAAGAACTATGACCTGGGTAGATACCCTTTCTCTCACTCACTTGATCTAAGGTGCCAGAATTTTCCAAGGTCTGGGAAAAACTGACTTCATCTTCAAGCCCAGAAAAGTAGACCCAATGGTCTACTTTGAACATCAAGGAGATATAGGCTATCAGAGTAATTAACTTGGCAGCACTTAAAGAAGGTTACTCAAGACCTCCCAAAGAATGGAACTCAAGACCTTCCCATAATTGTCTTTAGACATTTTTAGGATCCTCTATCAAGCCTGGAGTTAAAACACAATTATTTGTTTACAGAGCTCAAATGATTTGACTGCATTGAGATTTGGACATCCTAAACTCAGTTCAGTCCAATTATTTCTATTCCAAAACTGGAAAATCACTTTCAGAGGCCAAAAGGATCACTAAAGACCGTCTGATTATCCTCTGGGTCATACAATCCTTAACTCTAAGAGCAGTTGTATCTTTCTAGAACCTGAAGGTTCCTGGGTTCACTTGGTCCACAGTGAATCCAAATAGGGATAAACCAGAAGGAACCTTCAACATGCCTCACATGACCAAGAATCAATGCTCAGATTGGAACTTTCAAGCATAGAAATAAATGGTGAAGTATTTCAATTCAGTCCTAGGATAAGCAGACCAAAATATTGCCATGATAGGGGAAAAGCATGGAGAGGCCTCAGTGGAAAAGCACGAGTCCTTCCTAGGTAAGAGATTAGGGTGATGCTGGAGGGGGTGCTGAAGGCTGGTAACCCTGGGATCACCCATGCTAAGCTTCAGGTGTGGCCTCTCAACCATGGCTGGGTTTAGTTTTCCATCTACCTTTTATAGAGACTGATAAGAAAGTGACCTAGGGAATAACTCAAGCACAACTAATTGCAGTACAGCTGTCTAGTTGTTCAGATGGCAGTCACTGGGTTCCTAGTCTTTAGGGAGCTTCTGTGAGGTCAAAATCATTCAGAGTTCCAAAGAATTATCTGGTAGGGGTACTTGCTGAACACTGGATGAGACAGTTGGTGGCACTTAGCAAAGCTCAAAGTACTACTGCCATGAACCAAGGGCAGACTTGGGAATATCTTAAAGGGATGATATTCACAGGTAGATATTTTTTCTGACTTGTTCAAGCATGTCTATGGCTGAAATGAAGGGGAAATTCCATTACAGATATTTGTTTGCCTAAGCTGAAATCCCTCAACCAACAGGTTAAAAATACCTATGTGATATCCCCAGTCCTTCGAGAGGGGTCAGAAATACTGGGCAGTTACTAAAGGTTGTCCTTAACATTCTCAGCTCCTTCCCTTCCTCTTTGCTTTGTACAGGATAGAGCAACCCTCAATTCCCTGCCTGGAAGTTTCATTCTCTACCTCCATCCCAGAAAGGTCTCCTCAGGTAGGCCTCCCCATCAGTTGATTCAACCCAGTCTACTCCCTTCTGTTCTGGCCCTGCTCTGGGTTATTTCATCTCCTTTTTCCTACCCTTGTTTGCAGCTACTTGAGTCCTTTGCAGACACCTAATAGGATAGGCAGAAATACTGACTGGATCTTGGGGGTATGGAATGTCTAACAGTGATGCCCAGATTATTTTACTGAAGCTTTCAACTGCATCTTGGAGAGGGATTAATATTCCCTTCCCTTCCTCTTCTACAAGTTCACAGTGAGAGACTATTTCAATTTTTGTACTTATTTTTAGGCACCAATATTAGGGCCTAAATGTGATAGTGTGGGGCCAGGGAATTTTTAGTGCGTTTGGCACACAAGAGAAAGGGCTACTCAGATCATGCTAGGATCCATCTCTAAAACATAGTCTTCTCCTACTTTGCCTTTTTTTTCTTTTACTCACTCTCACCTTTTGCCCACCTGTTAAGGCTTGAAGACAAATGAGGCAGCATGGGAGCCTGGGCTTAGAAGTCAACATGGAATTCTAGATGTCTTCTGGCACTGACTTAATATATAAACTTAGACAATTCCCTTGCCTCTCTGGACATTTAAGGAAAGAGCTGAGCTAGATGATCTCTCTGGGATTGGGATCTCTCAGATTAATTAATACTTGATTGATAAATCAATGAATAAATTAGAAGAAATTCTAATTCCAAGACATAGGTATCTTGCACCTCTCTGAAACAGAGGAAGGGAGGTAAAGGTCAGGTTCCTATTTATTATACATTTAGCTATAGGAAAGGAAGCAAGTATATGGAGTAAAATCACCTGGCAGCCCCTATACTTGGCTAATCAAAGCAAATTCCTGGAAGAAGCAGAGAAATGGGCCACAAGTGAGACCTGGCAGTGTCAAAAAGGGTCTATAAATTACAGGATTAAAGAAGTAAAAAACAATGCCTATAACCAGACAAGATCTCTAAGCACAGACTATAGTCTAGAGAAGTCTTAGTGGGAAGGAGCCCCTGGAGCTTCTATTAGAGGGAAGGACTTGGTCCACAGCAAGTTCCTACGGCATTTGGTTCGAACTCAGTTTTCTCATTCTGTCAACCTGGCGTGTGTGCACACGTGCAGACATGCTGCGGGCTGTAGTTATGCTTCTGAAGTGCTGTAATGAGAAAGAAATATCAGAAGAAATGATACTAAATTCAAAGAAATTAAGCTGAAGGCAAGTACAATTTTGCTTTAAAAACTACTCATTTTCCCCACCAATCTGTGTGGTCTCATCACTACTCATTCTGAAATGTGGGCTACAGAGTTTTGAGGGATGGTGAACTCCAGGGGTCAGGAGGCAAGGACTTGTGGTACGATTGAAAGCCAAAGAAAGGAGACACCCCATATCCTGTCTGAGAAACCCCCAGCTCTTAACAAATAAATGTGACTCGACCTGACCCATTTGAATACTCACTTGTCTTCCTTCAAAGAAAATGTCTCCACAAAAGGGATTTCTTCCTTGTCTGTCTTCCCCATGATCAGCCGCTGCTTATCCAAGTTTATGATACACTGAAAATAGGAGAAACACTGGTCACTGTCAATGATCCCACTGTGAGGTCTCCATGTGAAAGGATCCCTGCCTCAAAAAGGAAATATCAAGGGGAAAGTAAAGTCAATCCTACCTTCAGGGATCGAAGAGTCTGTAGACCAAGGGACAAGTTCTTTTCATTGTCCTCTAATAGAAACAAAAGGCAAAGTAAAATTAAGATTCAGCCATTTCTATCCTTGCTCTAGAAATCAGCCTCATCATCTTTAAGTTCCATTCATCCACCAATCCATCCAATAAACATCTGTTGAGCATCTGGTATATTAAGTAATTTTTCCAGATCATTAAAGCTACAAGACTCAAACCCAGGTCTTTAAAAAAAAATTTTTTTTTTTGAGATGCAGTCTTACTCTATCACCCCAGCTAGAGTACTGGGGCATCACCATAGCTCAAACTCCTGGGCTCAAGTGATCCTCCTACCTCAGCCTTCTGCTGAGGAGCTGGGACTAAGGCACCCACCACAAAGGCCAGCTAGTTTTTCTATTTTTAGTAGAGATGGGGTCTTGTTCTTTCTCAGGGTGGTCTCAAACTCCTGAGCTTATGGGACCCTCCCTACCTGTGGGAGCTACTGCATCCAGCCCAAACCCAGGTCTTTAAAGGACAAAGGCCTTTAGATAAACCCCACTAACTTTGTGTAGTCTAGAATAGAATATATGAGGAGAAATGTAGGAGGTGGTTGGAAATTATCATGGGATATATGGCAAAGAAATAAGAGGATCTTGCCCTCTGCCACCAACTAGCTCATGGAAAGCTCTCAGGGGGACATTTTCACCTGTACACAAAAAATTTGTTTTCTTGCTCTTTTAATTTTTATCAGAGCGCCATACTTTTTTTCCTGATTGATTCTCAGCATGTCTTGAATATAGCTCAGGGCCCATCTAGTACTTTAGAGGGCAAAAACTGGGACAAGATCTATAGTACAGAATAATGGGAATCATTTTGAAAAATCCAACATTTATAGACATGAGATCTCATGAGGCTTTGTTAGGGGTAGGGAGAAGTTTACATTAGGGACCATAAGTCCAGTCCCCTATTCTACTCACCAACCACAGCTGCTGGGCAGTCCAGGCGGAGGGAACCCAGTGTAATCACTAGGTGCTCAATCTGGCCCACTACTTTAAGATGTCGGGGTAGAGAAAGCTTTTCTCCATCATGCTTATGAGATCTGACATGTTCCTTGAGTCTGCACCAGAAAGAAAGATACTAAAATTTCCTTGGTAGAGATTTCTGATAGAATCTGACAATGCCTACCTTCTGACCCACAACTGGAATTCTCCAGGGATTTCCAGGGATTAATTTACCCAATAAGTACTAGCCACCCTACTTATTTCAGCACTTTGCCCTAAACATGCTGGGAGATATAAAAACAATAAAGACTCATCTCCTGTCCTCAAAAGCTTATTTCGTTTTCTGCATTGGTGAAAGGGAAGAACTGCCACATTCTGCATCGCAACATCCCTCCCTTTGAGTGAGGCAGCTTAGTTAGCATGTACTTTTACCCATCTGTGGGTAACAGATAACAGAGAAGGCAGGTTAATCTTAATTTTTGGAGATGCGATGTCTAATTTTCTCTTTATCCTTTCTATTTCAGTCTCTCCTCATTAGTATGTCTTAGGCTATGTTAGTGGAGGCAAGAACTTATTTGGAAAATGCATTGCTATTGGTATCAGCAAGGAATATCATAGAAAAAATCCGCATTAATTTGTCTGTGCAGGGAAAGAAGGAAAGAAACAGCACCAACATTTCACATAGTTATGTAAGCTGATTGGAATAGCTAGTACCCAAGCTATTATGGGTTGGTGGATAAATAATTATGGACTTTCCGTGCCAGTACTTCTGATTTCTTCCTTTCCTCTCTTTTGCTGTTAACAGCCCATCCAATAGAAAAATAATTGCAGTTTTACAGATGGTTATTAATTCCTTTGGAATCATAGCAGTCTGCTGCCTAATGATGCACCAGGACATTATTTAGTCTTTCTGGAACCATTATGTTGCACCATACCTCATTTCTTCACCAAGTAACATTCAGGATTCTTCCCATAAGAATACCTTAGTCCTGAACTTTCCCCACCATCATAAACGTACAAAACCCACAGAGAAACTTGAAAGTGTCATAGTGATGGTGAGGTGTGAGGTCAGGGTAACAGATTTTGTGGCAGGGGTCACTTGTAATACAAATGAAGCTCTGTGTAAACCCTTCCTAAGACTATGGATATCTTAAATGTAGCTCAAAATGGACCACTATATCTATTTTAGTGATTGTTTGATTACAGAAATTTGGCTGGGGAATGATTTATTGTATTTAGGGCTAGAGATATAGAAAATGATAATTGGGTTGAACGAACTGATTCTGAGCTAGATCTCAGGCCTATCTGATCCTTTATAGGAAAGAGTAGGAGAAAGGAAAGAAATAAAAGTAGAGGTCTAGAAAAAAGAGGTAAGATACAAAATGGCTTTCCTGGATTAAAGAGGAAAAACTCAATTCCAGCTGCTAGGTGTCTGCCTCACACTCAATTCCCAGCAGGGGCAGCAATAGGATCCAATTTTACAAGTTCTCTTTTTAAATTTCAAAATACTGAGGGAGTACAAATGTTTTTAGTTATATGGATTGGTTTTGTAATTCTTGAGTCATGATTATAAGTGTGCCTATCACCCAACTGTACCCAATTTTACAAGTTCTTTACAGAGAGGAAAGGCACTAAAAAAATTATTGATAAATCATACTTATGATGCTCCAGGCCAATAGCAATTATAGCCTTATTCTCAGTTACAACTGATATTTCTTAGAGACAGGCAGTGTGTCCTCCAGAAGGACTCTTGAACAAGCTGAGGCCAACTACATCCTTGCTTTTACTCATCTAGGGTACATAACAGGACAACTCCTTCTAATTTTCTGTCTTGGTGGATCAGGGCAGGACGTACAATGAGCCATGGGTCTCATGCTTTATCATTCCAGAGTCCAGAGGTCTTTGATCAAAACTTAAAAGGTAAGAGTTAACAGAATGCTGAGGGTTTCCCTGGCTTACTGATTGCTTCTAGCTTTCTGACAACCCACCCTCTCTACTAAGGACTCTGGTTTCAGCTGAGATCCGAGCTTTGCATGATTCTCTTTGAGTCTCTGTGGAGATACTCACCAACTCTAACTTGAAATAGATGAAGCAAGGAGGGCATTCACATCTGACTACCACCCAGCACAATTAGCTACTTACCCCAATCTGTCCACACAGGCTGAAGAGATGAGATTATATTGACAGCCTGTGTCAACCAAGGCTTTCACATCCTTTCCAGCACACTGTAGGGAAGAAATTTACTGTTCAATAGAAGCCAGAGAAGGAAAATAGAAGGGAGATGCAGAGAGTAAGCAGCAGATGCCACATGAAAGGCAGGGCTGCATCCTTCCAATTTATGGGTTGGTAAATCTGCCTTTGATTGGCTCTTCTTCCTGATGAATTCAGGGCTGACAGAAAATCCCAAAGGATGTTGGAAGTTTCATTCTACATACCAAGTAGCTCTTCATCTTTTTTAAAAAATCACATACCCTTTGTAAGTAAGATGAGAGCTATGGTCCATAAAGATGCACAGGCGTACAAAATATCCATACACTTCCAGTGTTGCAAGAAGTATCCCTTTAAAATTCAGTTATGAATTTCATAATAAAACCCACACTTTATAGAAGAGAGGGCCCCACTATTAGGATTATAAAGGACCTGAAATCTTTCTTTCCAGAAAACCCTGTAAAAGCTATTCTAAGATCATTACCTGGCAAGAAACCAAAATCATGTCATCATCCTCAGACTTCTTTAGCCCCTCAGACTTAGCCTGATTGAGTTTGTTGGTCTTGGAGGCCCAAGGGACACGACTGCTTCGAAGCTTTGACAGGTTGGTTTCCATGAGGCGCCTCTGCAGGATGTTATGAGGTTGCTTGAGGAATAGAAAACAGAGGCTTCTTAGTGACAGGCCACATCCTCCCTGTCCCATAGTCCCTCAGGTACCATAGAAATAATGAAGAAGCCTCACAAAATAAAATTCTACATTTGTGGTGGTACCTGTGGCTCAAAGGAGTAGGGTGCCAGCCCCATATACCAGAGGTGGCAGCTTCAAACCCGGCCCCGGCCAAAAATTGCAAAAAAAAAAGAATTCTACCTTCGCTTTTTATTTATTCTTCCTTCAAGTGGACACTTCTCTAGTATTGTCAGAGGAGGTACCATAAACCAATTTGCTATAGCCCACACTGACTGAATGAAGAAGGTGGGACACTGGGAAATGTGGATAGAGTGAATTAATATTCTGTGGGTCAAGAAAACAGAGGAACCCCTGTGATTTGGACTGCCATGGGGTTGCTGCCTTCCCCTCACCTTACAAGAGCATTCAAAGGAAAAAGAGGTCTCAATCCAGAATAAGTGATCTTCTCTGTATCTTCTCAGGTGACTGAAAGTCAGTGCCTTATAGAAAAGGCAGCTCAGCTTGGCACCTGTGGCTCAAGCGGCTCCTATACACCTGAGCTGGTGGGTTTGAATCCAGCCCAGGCCTGTCAAACAACAATGACGGCTGCAACTAAAAAATAGCCGGGCATTGTGGCAGGTGCCTGTAGTCCCAGCTACTTGGGAACTGAGGCAGGAGAAGTGCTTGAGCCCAGAAGTTGGAAGTTGCTGTGAGCTGTGATGCCACAGCACTCTACCCAGGGCAATAGCTTGAGGCTCTGCCTCAAAAAAAAAAAAAAAAAAAAAAAAGAAATGGCAGGTAATTCTCATAGGCTGAAGAAACTTAGCACTATAGTCAGAAGCTCCACCTACTTTTATATCAAGTTTCACTCCTTTAGGGTCTGACATCTTAGACCCATTATACAGATGCCTTGGTGGCCTTGCTATCCTGTAGGCTGAGTCACTCATAGGGTGGGTAGGGTGGGATAACAGGAATTCATATCTGCTGCCTCTCAGCAGACATACTTTGGAACCTAGCAGAACCCACAGGAATCATCGTCACTGACATCTTAGGGACCTCAAATCACTGGCTCCTCCTGCCCTATTTTGTACTCCATCTCCCCTCTCTTCAATGGCCCCAAAAGTGGGGGCATAAAAAGGGCAAACACTGACCAAGCAGCAGGGGACTTGATTAGACCTTATATGTGGGTCAGGAAATCTAATGTTATGAAGCAGAACGAGGAGTGTAAGTTCAAGTCTGGTCTTTAAGCTTAGGAAAAAGTTCCTAATACAGATATATTATCCTCCAGTGTTCATACTTAAAGTGGCCTTCAGAAAGTTTAAGATATATCTTGAAGAGAAGTCATTTGCCTTGAGAAATTTCTATACACAAACATCTTATGCCCAGTTTACCATAACATTTAAAATCCCTCAAAGGATAGCATTTAACTCCAAGTTTCTATCTAACATATACCAGATGGTAATCTGATTCTAGGGTCAAGGAAGTCACTTTTAGAGGTCCAGAGCCTAGAAGCTTTCTGGGGAAGGGTTAGCACTAAAGGTCTTCATTATCTGCCACCTTACAGATTTCTAAGGAAGAATGGAATCACTCTTATGACTCACTGTAACCCTGGTGAAATGAAGAAATGGATTCCCAAAATATACTGATTCTTGGCAAAGCAGGTTCTAAATTAGTATCCTTGGGAAAAAGGAGGGGAGGGGTACTTTTAAAGAAAATGAGAGCTTCTTAGTTTGATAAGGGGCTAGAGGAAGTGCTAACTCAGTCAGATTTGTGATGCAACACTGGGAGAATGCTTTGCTCTTCAAAAGAAATAGAAATTCTTTATTCTAATCTCCCTCACCAATAAGCCTGAATTCCTAGCTCAAGCAGGGTGTTTGTTTCTGTTAAGTCCATGTTTATCAGGACCAACTAAGATAAATTAGATTCATAGAACTTAAGATTGGAAGGGGCTTCAAAGGCTTCTAATCAAGGCTCTCTTAATCTAAAGCTTAGGAGGGTTCTTCTTCTACATCAGTTATGCTGAACACCCTTTTATCTGGTTATTCTTAATCTTGCAGGGGAGCCTCCATCAATGGACAGATGAGACAAATGAGGAAAGTTCATCTATCATTCTCCTTTTTTTTTTTTTTTTTTGTTGAGACAGAGCCTCAAGCTATCCCCCTGGGTAGAGTGCTATGGCATCACAACTCACAGCAACCTCCAACTCCTGGGCTCAAGCCAGTCTCCTGCCTCAGCCTCCCAAGTAGCTGGGACCACAGGCGTCCGCCACAACGCC